>JAPYYD010006015.1:0-11545 GCA_028551405.1 Uromys caudimaculatus
TAAATTTCATTAAGTCATTGTTTTTAATAGCTGAGTAGTACTCCATTGTGTAGATGTACCACATTTTCTGTATCCTTCCCTCTGTCTAAGATTCCCCCTTACACCAGTCAGAATGGCTAAGATCAAAAACTCAGGTGACAGCAGATGCTGGCAAGGATGTGGAGAAAGAGGAACACTCCTCCATTGCTGGTGGGATTGCAAGCTGGTACAACCACTCTGGAAATCAGTTTGGTGGACCCTCAGAAAATGGACATAATACTACCTGAGGACCCAGCTATACCTCTCCTGGGCATATACCCAGAAGATGCTCCAACATGTAATAAAGACACATGCTCCACTATGTTCATAGCAGCCATATTTATAATAGCCAGAAGCTGGAAACAACCCAGATGTCCCTCATCAGAGGAATGGATACAGAAAAGGGCTTGGCCTTTCTGGTGACCAGCTTTCTTCTAGCCAAGAGCCCATCAAAAATCCTTTCATCAAAAGGTGTGTCTCTTGATGTGATGAGGAATTCCAAGGGGTTTGGGAACTCTATAGGAGTCAAATATCAGGACGAGAGAAAATCTTTGTGCCCTGATCTCTCTGGAAGAATGAAGGAGCTTAGGAGGAATAAATGAAGCTCTGAAGATAGAACTAAGAATCTGTTTACTACACCACAGTGACTAAACCTGTACTTGGGGTTTGCAAAGCAAGTCTGATTCTCAGGTGTTCTCCATCTGTCTCACCCATGGCAGTGTTCTCTCTCTCTCTCTCTCTCTCTCCCCCTTTCTCTTCTGATGCTAACTTTGAAACAGCGAGGATAGAGAGATGGCTCAGAAGGTAAAGTGTTCTTGCTACACAAGCATGAGGGTCTGAGTTCAGATCCCCACGTGCTGGGCCTCTGTAACTCCTGGCATGGGAGCAGACAGACAGACGAGTCCTGGAGCTCATAGCCAGCTAGCCTGAGTCAATAAACTCCCAATTCAGTAAGAAACTCTGTTTGAAAACATAAGGTGGAGAGCAATAGAGGAAGACCCCCACTGCCAAATCTGGCTGCCACATGCACACATACATAAAGCATGCATGCACGCATGCACTTTTAAAACTCAGATTGTAGGCTGAGACTAAATTTTCCATTGACTACTTTCAGGGAGTGGGCTTGGATTTCTCTTCATTTCACTGGTAAAGGATTTCTGACATGAGAAACCTGCAGGTAGATTAGCTGAGAACTCCTTTTTTTTTTTTTTTTTTTGGACAGGGTTTCTCTGTGTAGCCCTGGCTGTCCTGGAACTCACTCTGTAGGCCAGGCTGGCCTAAACTCACAGAGATCCACCTGCCTCTGCCTTCTGAGTGCTGGGACTAAAGGCGTGCACCACCAAGGCCTAGCAAGGACTCTTCTTTCATTTTAATCTCTGTACTTTACTCTGTCACTTGCCTTCAGCACCACTTTAGGAATACCAGTTGCAATTATGATTGTCATCACCGTGGTGCTTCCTGTGGATTGTACGATGTGCAAATATACCATAAAATCAATGCGGAAAACATCTGTTATGTCATGAAATCTTACTTTCAAGCATAGCTTATAGATACAGCCCCAAAGGAGTATCTGACCAAAGGCAAAACACAGAGACCATTAAAAACTTGACAAAATATTTTTCAGATTTATAAGCTTCCGTTCTATGTGATATTTTCTGCATGAGAAGATTTACAATCGGAAAACCTGTCTTCTGGTCTGCCCTCTGCATAACACAAAACAGCTCCCACGGGGGAAGGGGGTTTGTGAACAGCCTTGTACATGACCTTGCACCCAGGAATTCCACCTCAGAAGGGAATGGCTCACTTTGGCCTTGACAGTCCAATCTCAGAAGACTCTGTAACAACCTTTCCAAAAAGGAAAAGAAAGAAAAAAAAAAAAAAAAAAAAACCCGAAACTGTGGAATGACACAAATAGCTTCTGAACAATGGTGCTTTCACAGCAAGCAGCTTAGTTAAGATAGTCTCCATTTAAGGTCATTCACTATAAAAGGGGCCTCAAACCAAGATTCATTGCGTGTTGGAAGCAGTATCGTCTCTGGTGCAGACAGTCCTCACCCTGTTATTTATTTACTCGTATGTGTCTGGCACATTTCGTTATGAAGTGCTTCTTCAGCACAGAATCTCCAGTCTCCTTTGCCTTCTTCCTTATCAGACCTCAGCAGCTGCTTGGCAAATGTGGGCCTTTTACAGGCTCGCAGCACTTCCCCAGTGCAGGAGAACCCCAACGGACTCCTGTTGAAAACATAGCTTGTGAATCAATATGCCTGGGAGGGCGATAAGGGGTGGGGCTCCCAGGTTGATGCTAAGGCACTGCGCACTGGTCCCTGATCCCACTGTGAGTAGCAAAGGTTTCCATGCAATTTTGTTTGTTCCTTCCTATGGTTACTTGATTAGAAGCAGCAAGCGATCAAACTTTATCAGCAACAAAATAATCACGAGAGCAAAGCTGTTCATCGTGGAGATAAGACTAAGTCCAAATGGTTTTTACTGTACTGACTTTTCCTCTTTCCACCTGGATCTAGGGCTCCCCAGGACTTCCAGGACTCACTGGCCCCAAAGGCATCAGGGTTAGTAGTTCAAACCATCCATCCACTGCTGGCTGAACGCTCTTCTTCTAACGGCAGGCGTCATTCAAATGTCAGGGAAGAGCAAGTACATCCTGTCCGGCTCCACAGATAGAGTTTGAGAACAGGAAAGCTAACCCACTGGCTGCAGTACAATAATGGTCACTCCCTTAGAGACAGATGTGAACTGATGGGGGAGGGGTGCAAGAGAGCTGTAGGGAGAAGAAGGTGCTGTTCCTGATCGACATGGGAGTATTTATGAAGTGACGTAAGTATGCCAATCATGACGGTAGCGTCCCAACACTCTAGTGCCTTTTCAGCCAGGTGTGGTGACTCACACCTACAACCTCAGCACTCAAGAGGCTGAGGCAGGATGATTGCTATAAACTCAAATTTGGGCTGCCTAGTGATAGTCCCAGGCTAGCCTGGGTGATAGAGGGAGACTTGTCTGAAAAATCAAATACTAAAGAATCCCTTGCAACCAAAGCAGCCCTTTTTAAAAAAGTTTTATAAAATAAAACTTCCTACAGGGGAAAGTGCTTGATTACCTGATACACACACACACACACACACACACACACACACACACACATATATATATATATGAATATGAGAGAGAGAGAGAGAGAGGAGATGGGCTTATAGCCTGGAGTGTGCTGCATGGCAGAAATATCAAAAGATGTCCTGCCTCAACATGGTGAAAAAATACAACAAACTCCCAAAAAAGTTGTTCTCTGACCTCCACAAGTATACTGTGATATGTATGTCACAAACACCACACACATGCACACAGACACACATGCACACATAGAGAGACACACAAAGACACACATGTATACACGTACACACACACACACACACACACACACACACACACACACACACCAGTTCTAGAATGAAAAGTAGGAGCAGAAAAGCCATAAGCCCCAAGCCAGCTGAGGATGTGTACACAGTGCATTGGAGACCAGCCTAGGTGATGTACATAGCAAGGCTGACTCTCACAAAACAAAACAAAAATTTTAAAAGTTGTGTAAAGGCAAGATGTATGAAGATTTGTCAAGCCTGTTTTGTTTGTTTTCCTAATCGTTTTTATATACTCAGTACATACTTGGAAATACATGAGTACTGACATGGCAAATAATTTTACATTTATAGGATGAACATTTTAATTGCTTTTCTCTCTACCCCCTTCTTATTTTGCTTGCATTTAGGGAATAAATGGATTACCAGGGTTTGCAGGTCCTCCTGGACTTCCAGTAAGTAATGAGAAGTGTGTGTGTGTGATGTGCATGTGTGTGTGTGTGTCTGTCTGTCTGTCTGTGTCTGTATGTGTCTGTGTGTCTGTGTGTGTGCAAGTGTGTCTGTGTGTGTCTCCGTCTGTGTGTCTCTGTGTGCATGTTTGTGTGTGTGCATGTCTTTGTGTATGCATGTGCATATATGTGTCTGTATGTGTGTGTGTATAATTGTGTATAAGTACATGCGTATGTGTGTGTATGTACATGTGTATACATTTGTATGTGTATATATGTATGTGTGTAATGTGTGTGTGATGTGTGTGTAATGTGTGTATAATGTGTGTGTGTAATGTGTGTGTATATGTATGTGTAATGTGTGTGTAATGTATGTGTAATGTGTGTGTGATGTGTGTGTAATGTGTGTATAATGTGTGTGTATGTGTGTAATGTGTGTATAATGTGTGTATGTGTGTAATGTGTGTGTAATGTATGTGTGTAATGTGTGTGTGATATGTGTATGTAATGTGTGTATGTGTGTGTGTGTGTGTGTGTACTCTCACTCACGTGCTCATTTAATAAAGATGTTAGAATATTCACCCAAGGAAACAGTTTTGACACACTCTCCCTGGGACTGATCATGGCAGAGTGTGGTTCTGTGTGATATATGAGCAGAACTGAGCTGAAGCAATAGAACAAAGAAAAAGCCTGTTAGTGGCATAGAACAACAGCACACCTCACCTGTGTCTACCTCCCCTCACTGGCCCCACCCCCCAATCCCTAGCTCAGAAGAGCATGTCATGCAATTCCATTTTCTGTTTTCTATCGTTTTGTTTTATCTAAAATAGCCTCACCTTATCCAACAATCTTTATCTTAGCTAATATATTTTATTTGCTATTGTATTTAAACTATATCTAAAATCTACAACTTAAACTTGTTACGAGAGCATTTAGGCAGCCATTTCTAGCCAACGGCTGTTTCATCCACCATCTCCCTTGAGTCCTGACTTTTTTGCCAGATCCTGGGTCTTGTGATGCTGCCTCTGTCTTTGTCAGTGAGTCTTGCTCTTTTTCTAGGGTATCCCAGGCCACCCCGGGCCTCATGGACTGGCTGGTTTCCCAGGATGCAATGGTTCTAAGGTATGTCCTGCTTGCACAGATGATTAATGAGACTGTTGCTGAATGAATAAGTCATGGTGAATCTAGACTGAAATGGAAGTGGACTTTCCAGAAACATTCCTTTAGTCAGGACCCACAGCATGATTTTGAATAGAAATTACTTCCTTTCTCCTTCCATATAGTTTTAAGGGAGATTTCCAATCAGCTCTCACAGACTCTCAACTACTTGCATCAAAAGTTGTAGATATCAAAATCAGAGACTAAAGCTTTGAGTACAAAGTTAGTGTCTGGAAAGGAAAGTCCGAGATTGCAGGACCCACTCACCACTTTTTTGTCCCGAGACCTCCTCTCCCCTAGAACAGTGGCCACGAGTGAACTAATTACCAAGAAGCAGCAATTAAAAAGTTCTTGGCACAATTAGGCTGCCATTTATGCACAATTTGAGAAGCAGTAGACCCCAATCTTATTCACAATTAAGATAACGGGTTTCTGGCCCTCTGCCTTCTGATCAGTAGCTATCAGGAATTTGAATTGGTTTGCCTAGTTTGTCACTGTAGGGTTGGGGGGAGAGACTGAGATAGCTCTGTGCTATTCTATCACAACTAAAGAGTGCTGACACCCTTTCCATGTCTTCTAGGGTGACCAAGGATTCCCGGGCTTTCCAGGCATACCAGGCTATGCAGGGCTCCCAGTAAGTCTGCATCTCTAACCCCATCTCACAGGCACAAATTACGAATGGAAGTAGTCCATTTCATGTGCTAGGAACACACCTCTTAGGATATTGAGAAGGCTGAGATATTATCAGAAGAGAAAGAAAGAAAGAAAGAAAGAAAGAAAGAAAGAAAGAAAGAAAGAAAGAAAGAAAGAAAGAAAGAAAGAAAGAAGAGAGAAGGAAAATGAATTATAAGATCGAGTTTAGAACTTAAGACTTTGTTTTTCTTTTGGCATATTCACATAAAGATGTTTAAAAGCAGACTGACTGCAGGTGAGGATAAGAGGTCAAGATTCTAGCAGTTCAGAGTGAGAGCAAAGAGAACAGGAATTTAGATGCCAACCTTTACTCCAGCATGCAACTTCTAAAGTAGGGGAATAAACAGAGAAAGGAGAAAAGGCCCTAATGGCAAAGAGACAAACAGAAAGAGTGTGGTATAGAAGCCCTGAGGAAGACAGACTTCACTGAAGAATGGGACAGTCCAATGCTGCAAAAAAAAATCTAATAATACAAGGAATGGTGTCTTGGTTTTAGCAACATGAAGACATTGCTGAGCTTGGGAAACAATGTTTCCATGGCAGGAGGGAACAGGGAGGCACATCTGGAACTGAGAAATAAGTGTGAGAACAGGATGCAAATTTGCAGGCAGGATGAAAGAGAGACTGGCTGTGTTGGATGAAGACAGAAGATGAAGAAGAAACCATTGCAATGCTGAAATGTGGAGACTGGGGCATGTTAAAAGCAACTCACAAGAATATTATGGGGCCAGGAAGTAAAGTAACATTGTGGAGACAAGGTCAAGTGTATGGATTTGTTCCTCCTCTAGTGGTTAATATGTTGCCTCTTTCCTAGGGTCCTGATGGATTGAAAGGACAAAAGGTGAGTCCTTTGTCAACTACTGTGATGGAAGGCCTCTAACCATACATATAAAAAAGACTCCAATTAATTAATGAAATATAAACATTACAAACTGGCGTCGTAAACCAGGTCTTGGTATTAATAATTCTGATGCCACAGAAATTAAAACACAGCACTTTCTCCTCTGGCTGTTGTCATAGATGGGTCTGTGAGTCAATTATGTCATGTCATCTTTTAAGGAAGGAGGATCTAGGGGAAGGGGGCTGATCTCATGTTCCAGACTCCATGTTCTAGGTCAAGAATTGCTACCAATTCGGGTGTCTTGGGAAATTATATATTATTCCTAATCCTTCCCTCCAATCACAGTTAAGTCGTTAGTTTTAAAAATTAGTATGAAAGAGGGAGAAGGAGCTTGTGAAGCCCCACCCCTCCCTGAGGCTATATAAGCTAATGGTTGTTGAGGAGGGAGGGACATGGGAGGGACATCTTCCTCAGTAGTAGTAGCTGATGCTTCTATAAACAGCATTTAGTCAGGGTCCTCTAAGAAACCTTAATTAAGTTCACTGGCTCACCACACACACACACACACACACACACACACACACACACACGCACACACGCACACGCACACACACATGCACACACACGGAAAAGAAGAGAAAGACACCAAAGTGTGAGAGGGTGGGGGTAATGAGGAGTAAATGTGAATTGTACATGTATTATATATACAAGAACATAAATGAAACTCATCGTTGTGTATAATTTATACATTTCAAAGTCTTTTTTTGAATTCTTCAAAATGGAATAACTGCAAATTTTGAAAACGCTTCTCTGAGTGCATACCTCCCAAACCCTCTCATCTTTGAGGAAGTTTGACCTTCAATTAAGTGTTTATGGGGGGGGTTGAAAATATAAAGTTGATTGGTGTTTATGATTGATTGTCTCTGCTCAAGGGTGAGCCTGCTCAAGGAGAAGACCAGGAAATCAATGGAAAAGGTGACCCTGGGCCTCCAGGGGCTCCAGGCTTCCAGGTACAACACACCCAGAAGGAGTGTTCAGTCATCTTCTTCATCCTCTGGTTCTCCCTCCCTCCCTCCCTCCATCCCACCTTCCCTTCTTCCCTCCCTTCTACCCTCTTGCCTACCTGCCTGGTTTCTCTCTTCTCTCCCAATCCACAGCCTCTCCCACTCCAGGTGTTGCTCTAACATTGACTTCATGAGGAGAAGAGACACGTTGCTATGAGAAATGACATTATGTGTATGTCTTTTAATTTCTTCTCAAGTCTCTGTCACTCAGCTCCTGAACCTGAGAATCCTCAGAAAAGAGTTCTACTTGCTCTGTAATCATTGAATCAAGGATGGACATACACCACTTAAAACTGAAATGTTAAAGAACACCCTAGTTTCAAAATTTACACATTATTTTTAAGAGCTTTATCGAAGCGTAGCTCCCTCCCCTTGAACACTAAACAGTTTGCTTCACTAGTTCATCTGTAGTTAGCCTGGAGGTATTCCATAATAAATCTAATGAGACACAGCTATTTGGGGGTTGTGTATATTTTGTGATTCAGAAGGCCCCTTAGGTAGATAAATTCTATAATTACAAAATTTTAGGCCGGCACTCCCTGGTGGTCTAGTGGTTAGGATTCGGTGGCCGCAGCCCGGGTTGATTCCCTGTCAGGGAAGCCTCTCTCTTGGCCAAGCAGTGGTGGCGCTCACCTTGAATCCCAGCATTTGGGAGGCAGAGGCAGGTGGATTTCTGAGTTCGAGGCCAGCCTGGCCTACAGAGTGAGTTCCAAGACAACCAGGGCTACACAGAGAAACCCTGTCTCAAAAAAAAAAAAAAAAAAAAAAAAAAAAAAAAAAAAAAATTCAGGCCAGTTAACCAGAAGTAACTTAACTTAGTTCAGAATCAATGGTGGAGATTTCTGAGAAGAGACTGTCTATTTGCCTCAGTGAATCAGAGACTGAGTTGGAGCTGTGAATGTGCTCATATGGTGATCCAGGCTGACTGATGTAAGCTGTGACATCTGACTAGGAGCAGAACAATCCCAGGAATGTGGCTAGTGGCTGGAATAGTCTTCTCAGAGAGGCGTGGAAAGGGATTACTCTTGATCCTTTGCTTAGGAATCAATCATGCAAAAAGGAGAGTAGTGACCAGAAACATGGGTGTCTCCTGTCAGTTTCTTCTGTGCACTATTTACTGAGCAGGGGCTGAAGACACTTCAATGCATTTATGTAAGGAAGGTATCTTAAATGCCAGTTATACGGCAGGATTATTTTTAGGTTCTAGGACCTAGATCAGCCCAAAAAAATCTGAAACTTCTTATCCTCTCTACATTCTAATGAGAAGACAGAAGAAACACCAATCAATAACTGTACAGTGTGTTACATGGTAATAGTAATGAATGCTAATGAGAAGAATAACACAAGGAAGGGGGATAGAAATATCAACCTGGAAGAAAACCTTTGGACGGACCGAGAGCGAGCTCGGGGCTCATCAGTTAACTGGAGGCACTGGTCCAGCAGAGAGGGCATCCTTCTGAGAGGGTCAGTCACAGAGATAGGAGTGGGTCATAGAGACCGAGAAAAACCAGGCAAAAGAGCTACGGGGGGGGGGGGCAGCTCGAAAGAAACACAAGTGTCCAAAAAAAAAAAAAAAAAAAAAAGATAGGGAGGGAAAGACAAGGAGGAGAAAGAGAAAGAGAGAAAAAAAAAAAAAACCCTGAAAATTACCCAAATCATGAAGTATTACTGGCCATGCTCCTGTATGCAGTAGCATCAGATGCCCCAGGCATCTGTATCTGATAGGTCTATAACACACTGTGTTGTTTGCAAGCACTTAAAGGGGAAGGAGTATGCTCTTGTGATTTCCTTAATACATCACTCTGTCTAACTTTGGCATTAATTGACAAGTACATTAAATTCACCCTTTTTTTATTTTAACTTCAAGGGTTTCCCAGGACTCCCAGGTTTTCCAGGGCCTGCTGGTCCACCAGGACCTCCGGGATTTTTTGTGAGTATGAAGTCAAGGCTGTTAAGCACATTGGTGAGAGCAGATGTTTAAGAGCATTCTCTGGCTGGCTGCGAGTCCTGCTGTAACTTTTATTTATGGCTTTTTCTAGGGTTTACCAGGAGCAATGGGACCCAGAGGACCCAAAGTAAGTCTGTCTTCCTAATTTGTAACAGTCAGAGCACCCTAGCCAGTCCAAAAGTCTAGCTTATTTCTTTGAGCAGACCACAGTGGGTACCTCCCTGGGAAAACAGGAGCACCAGCCTGAAAGGGGACAGGACCAGCAGTAACTTAATCCCTGACTCAGAACAATAGAAGAAAGCAAGAGTTTCCAACATATTGGTTTCCATTTCTGGTAACCCTGCTTCATCTCATCAATTCTTGAAGTGGGCTGCTTTGCAAAATCCACGTGATCTCCATGACTAGATGAAAGTTGACTTCCCTGTGGTCTTTAATCCGGGTGCTTTAGGTGTTTCTATTCAAAATTCAAGCTGTAGTTTCAGGATAAAAATATTGAGTGAGCTGAGCCTCGCCAAGGAACTATTACTAAGCACAGTGTTTCTTACTAATATTACCGATCTGATGTACAGGACCTTTCCCAGTGGGCTTTCCCGTTTATTACTTCACCTTCAGATGCATACAAGTAGTCTCTCTGTCCCTCTCCCTTGATTCCACTCTTGGCTTTTGAGACGTTAATTTCAGAATCTTGATGTTCAGTTACTCATCTCTCTTATTTTTAGCACGACAAATTAGGGCATCAAAGAAGTGATATGGTACAGAAAGTTAGGTAGCCAGGAAGTTAAGGGCTCACCAGGAAGTAGCCAGCCAATGAGATCAAAACTAGACAGTGGCCTAGTCGGAACAATTCTCTCTGGGCTGGCTTCCACTGCTCATCCTCAGTATCCTCGGTGAGTCTCCACCTTCCTGTACCTCCAAACCGCCACTTTCAAAAGAAACACATCGCCGTTTTGTAAAAATAGTAACCTAACTTTATAATCTCAAAACTAAGATGAAAATACAAGTCTTCCCTTATAAGGAGTGGAACTTTAATGAGTTCCAATTATTCATATTTATTTTTTAAATATAGTGGCTGTATGTGAAGGGGTGCAGTAGAGAAACTGCCAACAAGACTGTTCTGTTATTAGGGGGAAAGCATTTATTCTGCATAACAGAGATAAAATATCCAGAGGCATCTGAAATAGTCCAGAGCAGAGAAAAAAGACAGCAGGCTAGAGAGCTCTGGAGAGAAAACTGGATACAGTAAGATTGCAAGAGATAGCTTGGAGGGAGGGAGGAGAGGAGGAACAGAGGGAGGGATGGAGGAGGGAGGACACAGAACACTTTGTCTTTATAGAAAGAACAGGTATCTGGGAGGAGGGGAGCCTGGGGAGGTGAGAAGGGCCAGGGCTACTGTGGAGGCTTTGCAATAAGGAGTACTTCTGAGAAGGGACTGAGGGAGCCTGAGGCATGGCTCTGATATGAAACCAGGGGTGCATGCCACTGGACCCATATGTTCCCTTCTGGGGAAATGACTCCTTTGGGGGACAATTGACACTTACCTGAGGGATGCTGACTTCTGTCTAACTTCCAGAAATCCTTCTGTAGTCCAGCTTGAACTCATCTTTAGACATAGGGACTTCCTGAGACCTAACAATGGCATCTCATGTTTTCTTACAGGGCCGCATGGGCGATAACGTGATAGGACAAAAAGGAGAAAGGGTAATGGACACACCACAGTATGTGTGAGTGGGCTGGAAGGTGTGAGCCCCCCAGTGCATTTGCCCCTAGTTCATTCACTGGCCATGTTGAAATGAGCGCTTTCATTTGCTGTTCTGCCATGTATGAGGCAGAAGAGAAAACAGACCTGTGAGAGAGTGGAGCTGATGTGCTGATGATGCTGGGGGTGATGCTGAGGTTGATGCTGAGGGTGATGCTGGGGGTGATGCTGGGGGTGATGCAGGGGGTGATGCTGGGGGTGATGCTGGGGGTGATGCAGGGGGTGATGCAGGGGGTGATGCTGGGGGTGATGT
>JAPYYD010006016.1:0-11540 GCA_028551405.1 Uromys caudimaculatus
CTGAGAGTTAGAGCATTGTTGTGACATCAGAGTAGGAGGAAAGAGCAAGATTAGAAAGAGAATGCAGACTGGAATAACTTAGAAACTATAGGTAACATAAAATACTAAGAGAACAATGTGCAGAATGCAGAGGAAAAGAGGAAAAAAGAAGATGGTGCAGAGAGCAGAAGGGGCAGGCAGGCTTCTCTTTGCCATGGGAAAGAACAGATCACATGGTAAGGACAAGGCAGGCTTAGTCTTATTAAAAGGAAGAAAGCTTTATTCTTACAAATGTAGGTTTAATTCATTTATCATTAAAAGGGTAGAAGCTTTTTCTTTCACTATGCAATAAAGATTGGAGCTCATTTTTCATCCAGAATGAGTGAGTTCTTTCTGTACCAGTGCTTGGTCTTTCACTTCATATGCATATGTAAGTATGGATGTGTGTGTGCATGTTTGTAATTGTGAGAATGCATGCATGCATGTGTGTGTAAGTATGAAATTGTGAGAATGCATGCAAGCTGGACCTAGCTAGTATAAATGGAAATGAATAAATTAGTTTGTATGATTCTGTATATGAACTTATGTGAGTATATGTATATTTGCTTGTGTAAAAGTTTTTCCTCCTGTGAGTACTATTCTCTTCTCCTGGTTCAATAGAAGTTTCTTGCTCCAAACTTCCCACTAGCCAGAAAAGCAAGAGGCATCTGGACAAAAGGGAAAAGGTTCTCGCATTTAATCTTTTACTTTATCTCCTGCTGTTTTAGGATGAGTTGCTAAGTGCCAGCGACTGCAGTTTCTGGCCTCAGAGGATCACTGAAGGCAGGTCAGCTATGGTAGCACAGTATCTTAGACTTAGATAAGTAACCATTTTATTATAATACAGCAACCCTAAATATCTTATAAGACAAAGTCTTACCCCCCGCCGATGCTCTCCCCGACCCCGATGCCTTAAAAAGAACCCACAATATAGAAGAACCCTACCACTACCACCAGGGCTGGCCCCTGACACTCTATAACAATCACAAATCAGCAGTATCCCAACAAGACCTATTTGAATCCTAGGATAGACAAGTTTACTCTGCAGGATTGTTCAGAATTTTGACTCCGAACCATAAAATTGAGACAATCTTGATTTACAACCATCGAATAGCCCCATCCTTCCCCATATCAAAGAGCATGACTCTAAAAAAGTTGCTGAATGTGGAATTATGAGCTCTAATCGACATTAATGCCTGTTGCACCATTAAAAGTCAGTTTTCTTCTTAATAAAAGTATAGGTATACAACATGGACAAGATGGCACCTGGTGACACCATTTGAAATGGAAACTCACTGTTTTGTTGTAGTGTGGGCTGATTAAACAAGGATTTCGCTGAGACCCTTCGGTATGGACAATGACATAGTCTCTTATCAAAAGCAGGAAAATGCTTGGAAGAGCAAGTAACAGTCTGGGGCCTAACCCTTTTGAGCTTTCTCTAAGGCCACAAGATAAAGAGAAAACAAAAAATAAACAAGCCAAAAATACAACTACAACAACAAAACCTGAGAATTACTTCTTAAAAAACAGGAAAATGGTTGGAATAGTTGGTAATGGTGTTGGGCCAGGGCGAGGGTTGCTTCAGATCCTGAGGCCAAAAAACTTCCCACAATATGGGAAGTATGGTTTTCATTCCCAAGTCAATTGTAGATTTCCTCAGTAATATTATAGAGTTTCTTGTATTCTCCTTGGGCAGCACTGTTTCACTAGACTCCTCCTGAATTTCTTCCATCTTAGGATAGTTTCTGCTGACTTCATAGGTCTCTCTCATTTCTTTCCAGTTCTCCTTTGGACTTACTTTACAAGATTCTAATCCTCTTTGGAAGCCAAAATTGCATAATATGTAGTACTTATACTTTCTACGGTCTTCTATACCTCTCCTTTGCAGCCTCTGAGTGCTTTCATGTAGGACCTGTCACTGATGAATGGCCTCGTGTTATGGAGCACTGTTGTACTTAAGAAATAATTCTGAGAATATCTTTGCTTTTGAAATCTACCATTATTCTAAGTTGCTAGATTTACACTCTCCTGTCCATCCTTAATTGTTCAAAATTATAACCTGGGGCATAAACCTAAAAGAGACGTAAGGGTGACAACATATGTTGAAAGCAAAATCTGCTCATGCTGGCTCCTCCTGCAGCATTCCCCAGAGCTGCATTCACCCTAGTTCTGAGCATTTTTTTCTCAATTTATTATTTGATTGTGTGTGTAGTGATTTCTCATAGGGAAACTATATGAGTTCTAGAATAGTTGTATCTTCAGCTTTTTAAAGAAATGTTTCTAAGACAAGCTATGTAGACACGGGGTTCCAGTCTCTTCCTCCTCAGAGTTACGAACTTGCTTTCCTTTTATGAATTTATGAGCAGGCATCTGTCATTTCACAACCCAACCTAGATGGAGATAATACTAGAGAATATTCTGACATGCCTTTTTCATGTTGCTGAAAGTAAACTTCTGGATTTTCAGAACGAGACTGGACCTATCGTAGTTTGTGTTTTATTGCTGTAATAAGACATCTTGCTGGGCAGTGGTGGCACACTCCTTTAATCCCAGCACTTGGGAGGCAGAGGCAGGTGGATTTCTGAGTTCAAGGACAGGCTGGTCTACAGAGTAAGTTCCAGGACAGCCAGGGCTACACAGAGAAACCCTGTCTTGAGTACAACCAATGTGGTAAAGTATTTGCATACCCAAGTCATCTTCAAAGGCACAAAAGAACACATTCTGGAGAGAAGCCCTATGAGTGTAACCAATGTGGGAAAGCTGTTGCTGGTCACAGTGATCTTCAAAGCCATAAAAGAAAACATACTTGAGAGAAACCCTATGTAGGTCACTTGTAGAATAATGGCATTAGGTGACTGCTCCCAGCCTAATAGCTGTGTGGTGACTCAAGGATATCTGTAAATTCCAGCAGACTTAGACCCCAAAAAGCATACTTTCTCAGCAGAGAATTCTCATGTTCTGTCAAGTAAAGCTGCATGCCTTAGAAAGTGGCCTTCATGAAGCTTTTCTCATGAGAAACTTACTTTGTTTTAATTGCACCGAGGAACACATGAAAGAGTTGGATTCCTGAAAGATTTCTCAGTCTACAAGGAGGTTTGAGTCACCTTGAACCCAGATAATCTATTGCTTGAGAAACAGAAGCTGCTGAGAATTAGAAGTAGAGTGAAATCTTTATTCTGCATTCCTGTGAAAGATGTTGAACAGTCCAATACAGTATGCAGTGGTTTACAGTCGCTCTGCATCCTCTGTGTCCCGATTAATACAACCCAAGGGACCCCACCACACTACAGTTGACAGTCACTGATGGTGTAGAGTAATTGCAGAATACAGTGATCTTCAAGGGCATAAGAGAACACATACTGGAGAGAAGCCCTATGAATGTAAACATTGCTATAAAGCCTTTGCAGGCCTCAATCACCTTCACCTGCATATAAGAAAACATACTGGAGAAAAACTGTATGAATGTAACTAATTCGTAAAGCTTGCACATTTTGGTGATCTTTAAAGGTATTTAAAACACAGAGTTGATATCGTTCCTCTTATGGGATTGCAATCCCTTTGGGCTCCTTCAGTCCTTCTCCTAGGTCTTCCATTGGGATGCCCAGGCGCATCCAATGGTTGCCTCTAAGTATCTGCATCTGACTTGATCAGTTGCTGGTAGAACCTCTCAGGGAACAGCCATATCTGACTCCTCTCAGCAAGTGCTTCTTGGCATCAGCAATAGTGTGGGGGTTTGGTGTCTGCAGATGGGATGGATCCCTAGGTAGGGCAGTCTCTGGATGGCCTTTCCTTCAGTGTCTTTTCCATTTTTTTGTCCCTGCATTTCCTATAGATAGGAACAAGTCTGGGTTAAATTTTTGAGATGAGCATGGGGCCCCATCCCTCAATTGGGGCCATGCCTATCTACTGGAGGTAGTCTCTACAGATTCTATCTCCCCTTTATTGGGTATTTTGGCTAAACTCATCCCTGTTGGGAGCCTCTTGCTTCCTTGAAGTCTGGGACTGTCTAGTGGCTACCCAATTCACCATCACCCTCTCCACACCCACTTCATGTTTCTATTCAATTTCCTGATCTTTTATATTTATCACCTATCCCTTCCAATACCAATTCCTGCCCCCTTTTTGTTCCCTAACCTTCTTTCTTACTCCCAAGTCCCTCCCTCCATCTAGCTCATGTGATTATTTTATTCCCTGATCTATGTAGGATTGAAGCATCTACAGTTTAAGCAGCATATGGTTTGTGGTTTGTATCATGGATATTCTTAGATTTTGGGATAAAATATACTTATCAGTGAGTACATACCATGTTTGTTCTCTGTGTAGGTTACCTCACTTAGAATGGGTTTTTTTTTTAGTTTCATCTATTTGCCTACAAGTTTCGTGAAATCATTGTTTTTAATACCTGAGTAATCCACCATTGTGTGAATGTACTTTATGTTCTGTATCCATTCTTCTATTGAGGGACATCAGGGTTGTTTCCAGCTTCTGGCTATTAAAAATAAGGCTGATATAAACACAGTGGTGCATGAGTTCTTGTGATATGTTGGAGCATACATTGGGTATATTCTCAGTAGTGGTCTTAAGGTAGGAATATTTCAAATTTTCTGAAGAACTGCCAGATTGATTTCCAAAGTGATTTTACCAGCTTTGAGTACTATGAGCAATGAAGGGCTGTTGTGTTCCTCTTTCTCCACATCCTCACTAGCAACTACTCTTGCCTGAGTTTTTGATCTTTGCCATTCTGATTGGTGTGAAGTGGAATCTCAGGATTGTTTTAATTTGCATTTCCCTGATGACTAAGAATTTTGAACATTTCTTTAAGTGCTTCTCAGCCATTGAGGAGTCCTCAGTTGAGAATTCTTTGTTTAGCTCTGTACCCCATTTTTAAATACAGTGTTTGGTTCTCTGGAATCGAACTTCTTGAGTTCTTTGTATATTTTGGATATTAGCCCTCAATCAGATATAGATTTGGAGAAGATCTTTTCCCAATCTGTGGGTGTTATTTTGTCCTATTAACAGTATCCTTTGCCTTAAAGAAGCTTTTTAAATTATGAAGTCCTATTTGTCAATTGTTGATCTTAGACCATGAGCCACTGGTGTTCTGTTCAGCAAGTTTTCCCATGTGCAAGTGTGTTCGAGTTTCTTTTCCACTTTCTCTTCTATTAAATTTAGCATATCTGGTTTTATGTGGAGGACCTTGATCCACGTGGACTTGAGCTTTGTACAAAGAGACAAGAATGGATCAATTTCTACATGCAGAACGCCACTTGAAACAGCACCATTTGTTGAATATGCTGACTTTACCATTAGATGGTTTTGGCTTCTTTGTCAAATATCAAGTGAACATGGGTGTGTGGGCTGATTTCTGGGTTTTCTATTTTACTCCACTGATCTACCTGCCTGTCTCTGTAACAATACCATCAGGGTTTTAAAACTATTGCTCTGTAGTACCACTTGAGGTCAGGGATGGTGATTCCCCCAGAAGTTCTTATATTGTTGAAAATGGATTTGAGTTAATTTTATAAGCAGCCACTTTGCTGAAGTTATCAGCTATAGGAGTTTTCTGGTAGAATTTTTTGGGGTCACTTATGTAAACTATCATGTCATCCACAAATAGTGATATCTTGACTTCGTTCTTTACAATTTGTATCCTCTTGACTGCCTTTTGTTGTTTAATTGCTCTGGCTAGAACATTGAGTGCTATATTGAATAGATCTGGAGAGAGTTGTCAGTCTTGTCCTTGATTTTAGTGGGATTGCTTCAAGTTTCTCTCCATTTAATTTGAAGTTGGCTATTGGTTTGCTGTATATTGCTTTTATTATGTTTAGGTATGGACCTTGAATTCCTAATCTCTCCAAGACTTTCTGCTTGAAGGGCTGTTGTATTTTTCAATGGTTTTTCAGTATCTAATGAGATGATCATGTGGTTTTTCGCTTTGAGTTTGTTTATAGAGTGGATTATGTTGATGACTTGCATATATTGAACCTTCCCTGCATCCCTGATTTGAACACTTCTTGATCAAGTTAATGATGGTTTTAATGTGTTATTAGATTCAGTTTCCTCCAATTTTATTGACTGTTTTTGCACCAAGATTCATGAGGGAAATTGATCTAAAGGTTTCTTTCCTTATCAATCTCTGTGGTTTAGGTGTAATTGTGACTCCATAGAATATATTGGATAGTATTCCTTCTGTTTCTATTTTATGGAATAGTATGAGAAGTATTGGTATTGGATCTTCTTTGAACATCTGTTAGAATTCTGCACTAAAACCATCTGGTCCTTGGCTTTTTTAGGTTGGGAGACTTTTAATGACTGCTTCTATAACTTTAGGGGTTATTGGACTGTTTAGATGTCTTATTTGATCCTGATTTAATGTTGGTACCTGGTATCTGTCTAGAAAATTGTCCATTTCATCCAAATTTTCCAGTTTTGTTGAGTATAGGCTTTTGTAGTAGGATCTAGTTATTTTTTGAGTTTCTTCAGTTTCTGTTATGCGTCCCTTTTCATTTCTGATTTTTTTAATTTGGATACTGTCTCTGGGACCTCTGGTTAGTCTGGCTAAGAGTTTATCTACCTTGTTGATTTTCTCAAAGAACCAGCTCCTGGTTTTGTTGATTGTTTTTATAGTTCTCTTTCTACTTGGTTGTATGTAGCTCTGAGTTTGATTATTTCTTACGTTCTACTCCTCTTGGGTCTATTTGCTTCTTTTCGTTCTAGAGCTTTCAGGTGTGCTGTTAAGCTGCTAGTGTATGCTCTCTCCAATTTCTTTATGAAGGCACTTAGAGCTATGAGTTTTCCCTTAGAACTGCTTTCATTGTGTCCCATAAGTTTGAGTATGTTATGCCTTCATTTTCATTAATTTCTAAAAAGTCTTTAATTTCTTTTTTTCTTCCCTGAGCAAGTTACTATTGAGTAGAGAGTTGTTCAGCTTCCATGTGGATGAGGGTTCTCTGCATCCTTTCTAAAAGCCAGAGTCCCTAGGGCATGGAGAATAGGCCCAATTCTTGTGGGCAGACTGAATCTGGACTGAGAGTAAATCTAGAGAGACTAGAATGGAGGGCAGGAAGGAGGATGAAGTTCACCTAGCTTAATATTAGCTTACTGTGGTCCCTGATAGAGAGAGATTCTGTGGTGAGCAAAGTTAAAAAGGACTGGGCATGGGCAAGAAGGCATGACTGAAGAGGGACAATAGGAACAACTATGGAGACACTGAGTCTGTACCAAGAGCTAAACTGTATATTTTGTTACATTACACATCAATGTTCAAGCTGTTTAAAAACACCCATATTGTGGAATATTGTGGAATAAGATTGAATGTAGATGTTACAGAAATAAATTGGAGAAACACAAGGGATAAACATGTGAAGGTACAGATATAACAGCTAGAAAAGAATTGCCTGTTATTAATAAGGCTACAAAGTATCTTGGGAACTAGAAGCTCTGGAAGCGAGCAATTATTCCAAGAGGTAGTGTGAAAGGCAGTGCACAACCTCTGAGCCAAATTCTAAACCACAGGATTAATCCTGGTGGTTAAGTGACTTTTCACATCTAGAGTTAGCCCTGCAATGTCACAAGAGCCATTTCATAACACAAGAACTCTGTCTTTTTTTTTTTTTTGTAACCCTGTCTTACTATTGCAACTATAGCCAAAGCCCTGAGTCAAGAATCCTGAACCATTACATCACCACAGAGAAGAATTTGTACATAAATTCTATTGTCTTAGTGAGCTCATTAAAGGCATTGTTATGGTCACTCATTGTGTGGGTTTTGTTTTGAGGTAGTGTCTTGAGGTAATGGATATTTCTGAATATGTTAGGTGACACAGATTCATATGATGAGGCTGTATCACATTTTTTGCTGAGTCAAGACCTTGGAGAGGACACATGATATTTGGAGACAGTATAAATAGGACTCAGTGAACAGGGACAGCACACTTGAATAGCTATCTTTGCAACAATTTGTTGGTCTCTTGTCTTCATCTATCATCTTCACTGATCTTCACTTTGTGAAGAGAGGCACAGCAGAGAATTTCATCTGGTATCCTTGCTGGTCCTGGATGCTCTCTATGACTTCTGTAGATTCTACAGTGGCCTGGTGGTTTCTGCTGGATCATGCCACTGCTGCTGATTCGTGTTTGCTTTTCTGACATTACAGAATTGGACTGCCTGTGTCCTGACAAATAGAGATTGGAATCACCCAAAGGAAATACTTCTAAACAAGTCCACACCCCTTATCCTATTTATCATCTTTTCTCCCCTAGAGTTGGGTGGTTTACTAAAAGGGAGGCTCCAAGAGTTTGAGAACTCTTATTAAAAGTAGGTTTAAGAAACCTAAGCCTACATTGCCTTTTGTAGACAAGGGTAGCATCAAACATACTATGAAGCTGAGAATGTCCCTGACACCATGATAGTCCCATCTCCCATATGCTAAGATTATTAAACATCCACCATAGACTAAGTTCATTAAATTCTAGGAAGTCTTTAATTTCTTTCTTAATTTCTTCCTTGACCATGTTATCATTGAGTAGAGCGTTGTTCAGCTTCCATATGTATGTGAGCTTTTTTTTTGTTTTTGTCACCATTGAAGACCAGCCTTGATCTGTAGTGATCTGATAGTAGGCATGGGATTATTTCAATCTTCTCATATCTGTTGAGGTTTGTTTTGTGACTGATTATATGGTCAATTTTGGAGAAGGTACCATGAGGTGCTGAGAAGAAGGTATATTCTTTTGATTTAGGATGAAATGTTGCATAAATATCTGTTAAATCCATTTGGTCCATAACGTCTCTTAGTTTCACTGTGTCCCTGTCTAGTTTGAGTTTCCAAGATCTGTCCATTGATGAGGGTGCAGTGTTGAAGTCTCGCACTATTATGTGTGAGGTGCAATGTGTGCTTTGAGCTTTAGTAAAGTTTCTTTTATGAATGTGGGTACCCTTACATTTGGAGCATAGATGTTCAGAATTGAGAGTTCTTCTTGGTAGACTTTTCCTTTCATGAGTATGAAGTATCCTTCCTCATCTTTTTGATGACTTTTTATTGAAAGTCGATTTTATCCAATATTAGAATGACTACTCCAGCCTGTTTCTTGGGATCATTTGCTTGGAAAATTGTTTTCCAGCCCTTTACTCTGAGGTAGTGTTTGTATTTAACCCTGAGGTGCATTTCCTGTATGCAGCAAAATGCTGGGTCCTGTTTATGTATCTAGTCTGTTAGTCTATGTGTTTTTATTGGGGAATTGAGTCCATTGATGTTAAGAGATGTTAAGAAATAGTGATTGCTGCTTCCTGTTATTTTTGATGTTAGTTTTATGTTTGTGTGGCTATCTTGTTTTGAGTTTGTTGAAAGAAGAGTACTTTCTTGTTTTTTCTAGAGTGTAATATCCCTCTTTTTGTTGGCGTTTTCCATCTATTATCCTTTGTAGGGCTGGGTTTGTGGAAAGATTTTGTGTAACTTTGATTTTGTCACAGAATATCTTGGTGTCACCATCTATGGTAACTGAGAGTTTTGTTGGGTATAGCAGCCTAGGCTGGTGGTTGTGTTCTCTTAGGATCTGTTTGAGATCTGCCTAGGATCTTCTAGCTTTCATAGTCTCTGGCAAGAAGTCTGGTGGAATTCTGATAAGTCTGCCTTTATTTATTACTTGACCTTTTTCTCTTAGTGTTTTTAATATTCTTTTTGTTTTGCACATGTGATGTTTTGACTATAATGCGACAGAAGGAATTTCCTTTCTGGTCCAATCTATTTGGAGTTCTGTGGGGTTCTTGAATGTTTATGCGAAACTCTTTCCTTAGGTTAGGGAAGTTTTGTTCTATAATTTTGTTGAAGCTATTACTTGCCCTTTAAGTTGGGAACCTTCACTCTCTTGTATACCTATTATCCTTTAGTTCGGTCTTCTCAATTGTGTCCTTGATTTCCTGGATGTGTTGAGTTAGTTTTTTTGCATTTTGCATTTGCTTTGACTGTTGTGTCAATGTTTCCTACAGTATCTTCTGCACCTGAGATTCTCTCTTCTATCTCTTGTATTCTGTTGGTGATGCTTGCATCTATGACTCTTGACCTCTTTCCTATGTTTTCTATCTCCAGGGTTGTCTCCCTTTGTGATTTCTTTATTGTTTCTATTTCCATTTTTAGATCCTGGATGGTTTTGTTCATTTCCTTTGTATTTTTGATTGTGTTTTCCTATAATTCTTTCAGGGATTTTTGTGCTTCCTCTTTAAGGGCTTCTAGCTGCTTACCTGGGTTCTCTTGTATTTCTTTAAGGAGTTATTTATTTCCTTCTGAATGTCTCCTATCAGCATGAGATATGATTTTAAATCTGAGTCTTGCTTTTCTGGTGTGTTGGGGTATCACAGGCTCGCTGTGGTGGGAGAACTGGGTTCTGTTGATGCCACGTAGCCTTGGTTTCTGTTACTTAGGTTCTTGCCCTTGCTTTTCACCATCTGATTATCTCTGGTGTTAACTGGTCTTGCTCTCTCTGACTGTGGCTTGTCCCTCCTGCAGGCTTCTGTGACAGTACTCCTTTAAGTATTGTTCATAGCAGCCATATTTATAATAGCCAGAAGCTGGAAACAATGCAGATGTCCCTCAGAGGAATGGATACAGGAAATGTGGTACATTTACACAATGGAATACTACTCAGCTATTAAAAACAATGACTTCATGAAATTCAAAAGGAAATGAATGGAACTTAAAAATATCATCCTGAGTGAGGTAAATGAAAGAACATGGCATATACTCACTGATAAGTGGATATTAGCTGAAAAGTTCGGAATACCCAAGATTCTATTCGCAGCAACCATTGGACTGAGCATGGGGTCCGAAATGGAGGAGATGGAAAAAGGACTGAAGGAGCTGAGGGCGTTTCCAGACTCATGGAGGGAGAAATAGTGTCAACTGTCCTGACCCCCATATTCCTGGAGACTGGACCACCAACCAAAGAATACACATGGAGGCACCCATAGGGCTGGCCACACATGTTGCAGAGGAGGGCCTTGTTGACCATCAGTGGGAGGAGAGGCCCTTGGGCCTGAGGATATTAGATGCCCCAGTATATGGGAATGCCAGGGAGGGAAGACAGGAGTGGGTGGGTGCATGGGGGAATTCTCTCATTGAGGCAGGGTGAGGGGGGAAGGGATAGGGGATTTACAAAGTGGAGACCTGGAAAGGGGATAACATTTGAAATGTAAATAAAGTATAAAAAAAAAGACTAAGTTCACTTTTTTTTTAACAATAAAAATAACACAGGTTTTAATGATGTACTCTATATTATACACTTTTTTTTTATTTACATTTCCGATGATTCCCCTTTTCTTTGGAAACCCCATGTCCCCTCCCCCTCCCCGCCTCTGTGAGGGAATTCCTCCTCCCGCCCACCCGCCCACCCATTCCCATATTCCCACCTTGACATTCCCTTTTACTGGGGCCACTAGCACCCTCAGGCCCAGAGTCCTCTCCTTTCTCCCTGGTGGCCATCGAGGTGATTCTTCTGCCTCATATGTAGTCCAAATCATGGGTCAATAGAT
>JAPYYD010006017.1:0-11539 GCA_028551405.1 Uromys caudimaculatus
ACTTTGTTGAAGTTGTTTATCAGCTGCAGGAGTTCTCTGGTGGAGTTTTTCGGGTCACTTAGGTATATGATCATATCATCTGCAAATAGTGATAGTTTGATTTCTTCCTTACCAATTTGTATCTCTTTGACCTCCTTTTGTTGTCTAATCAGCACCAGTATCTTAAGTATATTTTCTCATGTGTGTTTAACATATACACATGCATGTGTAGGTATCTATCTATATGTGTGTAAAATGTTTGTGATGTATATTAATATATGTGAGTGGTACACATGCATGTTTGTGCATGAAGAAGCCAGAAAAAGGTGCTTAGTGCTTAGAGCTAGTGCCCCTATTTATCACTCCCCACCTTCTTCCTTTGAGACATGTTCTCCGGATGAACCCAGTGATCATAGTTTTTATCTAACTTTGCAGTCTGCCAGCTCCATTTATACTCCTGCCTCCCTCTTTCTACGCTGAAGTTACAGAAATGTGTGGGACAACACGCAGCTTTTGCTGGGATCTGAATTGCAGTACTCCTTCTTGCATACAAATTGCCCTTAATTCCAGAGCCATCAACCTAGCCAGAGTAATCTTAATGTACTCACAATATCAATTAAAAAACAGGAAACTATCAATATAGCTAAAACACAGTCTGCATCCTATATGCCATAGTTTGTACTATTTATACAGATAGCATTCATCTGAAATATTTCTAAATATCATATGTATTTCAATAAAGCTATTATGAATGTTCTTATAAGCACAAAATTATGACCGTGAGGGTAATTCATTGATTAATTCAAGATTATTTTTAAAATGTATGTCTTTTATTAGCATGCATAGAGGTTCTTACCTATGTGTCATTACTTGTATTTGGTCTGTCATACTAAATTTTTTCTTAATTATTAAATTAGCATTTAGCTGGTTACTATCAGTGAAGGATACTTTCCTATGATCGTGGCCTTGTGCTTTTACACTTCAGGCAAATTACTCCAGCTAAGAGAAAGTCCTAAGATTTGAAATACACACTGGGGAAGACTGATGGCTCTGAGGGGCTGTATGGTGACCGTGTAGTCAGTAAACAATCTGCTCATGTTTGTACTTAGTTCCCTTATACTGCCCTCTAACCATCATGTGACTTTTGAGTAGAGCACTTCCATTTTATGGGGAAGCTTCCTCCAGCTTTCCCTTTTTCTTCTGCTCAGTCATCTGAGTGTGATTAATACCCTGGCCTCAGAGTAGCCCTATGCCCTTCCATAGCAGGAATACATCAAGTCAGTGCCCCATAATAAACTAGTCATTTTATTTTAAATAGACTATAATGAAAAGTTGTGTCCAGCACATTTGTAGACTAAAACCCTAGAGAGACTTCCTGCTGAGTAGCATTCTTCAGTTCCTGACAAACTCTAACTGTACATATTATATTTTCTAATGTGTTGAATATTATCTGACCAAAACAATAATAAGGACCAGAAAGAACCATCAGTTCTATGGCCATTTTAGAGATATTTTAAAGTTTCCTTGACTTGTTCATTTCTTTTGCATTCATGTTTCATTTCCTTTGTTCCTTCCTTTCCATGTAGTCCAGTGTAGCCTGGAATTCACTCTATAGCCAAGGCTAGATTTTATTTTTTGATCTTCCATATTCAATAACACACATAAAATAGATTTTCAACAACACAAATTAATATTTTTCTTTTTTTAAAAAAAACTAGACTACCAAGTTCTCCACATAGCTGACATCTGATTTCGCTAATGTCCAAAAATTTCTACCTATCTCTTAGCTTCATGAACTGAGTGGTGAGAAAATTTAAATGCTTCACATTAGGCTATCTAGGAACTCATATATTATATAGAGCCCTACTTTTAGTGGCAATATTAGCTGTCCACAGGTCACTACAGTCAATAAATCCTGTGCATACTGTTTTCACAAGCTAGCTCTCAGGAAATTGCCAACAGTGTATAATATCTTGGTCTAAATTATTAGTGAAAATAGAACCTCATTTAATTTTGCCAAAATAAATACTGATCTAGATAGCAATTAAGTAATGGTAAAACTGGACATAGTATTGGAATGTAGTATTTACCAAAGCAAAAATACTTCTGCAAGTAAAAGGAAAGATGTTAATTATTGCCATATATATATATCTTATAATATATTAATACATATTAATAATACAAATATATATACATATATACATATATATAATAATGCATATATTAACATCATGTATATGTATGTGTGTGTGTGTGTGTGTGTGTATATATATATATATATATATATATATGTGTGTGTGTGTGTGTGTGTGTGTGTATGTGTAAGTGGATGTAGCTAGCTTTGAGATAGTACCAAAACCAGAATCACATCTGAGAGCTGAGACTCTGATGATGATGGCTGTCTCTCCCTAGTGGTAGATGTTGTACAGGAGACTGGGGCAGACTAACAACTACTAGTTACTCAATCCACAAGACGGTGTCAGCAGTCCCAAACTATTGCTGCCGTCCTTAGTGCTTCCTAGACAACATCTAGTTGTTAGGCCACAAGGAAAGACTGGAAATGATGGTCATGATATCAGTGAAGGAATCATCATCAACAAAAGGCCAATTAACTCAACAGCCAGGGAAATAGACCATGGGAGTAAAAGTCTAGATCTTTCTTCTACCACAACTATTTTAGATGGACTGCTAGCAGAAGGTGCTACCAACAATCCATAGAGCTTCAATAGCATTAAAAGAAATCAGGATAGTTCTTTGGTGAGGTTTTTAATCAGGGGATTCTAATTTATGGCAAGTTGGTATTTGAAACAACCATAATACTAGTATTTGTGAGGAAGGAAATTGAAAGTTCAATGAAATGCAACTGCACAGCTACTTTGCATAGCTAATTCCAGCTGGCTGTTCCATACATGGGTGAAAAAATGAAGTGGATCAGGCTTTCTCAGAAGTCCAAAGAAAGGCAATGCCTGAATCTCACAACTCTTCAAATAACAAGAAAATCTCCCTTTCTATCCCAACTCTTAAATTTCCCCTACCTCTCACTATGCTAATGAGGACCTCAGCTTTCAACACATGTCTTTGTAGGCTATATAGGACCCAGCCATAACATGGAGAATTAGGAACCCTATAATGCTGCTAGAAAAGAGGGCAGCTTTGGATATTGGTTAGACACAGTTATTCTTGTTTGTTTTTGTAGAAAAAGAAAAAGAAAGAAAAGTCAATGGCTACATGTCCTGCTACCCAAATGTACCATCCACTTCTTCACACTCATCAGAGAGAAGCTGAACATGTGGGAAGGATACAGTAGAGTTCACAGGCATTTGTTTTGCTTTTAACCTGGGGGCAAATCCAATTTCTTAAAAAGTAAATGACTGAACAAATTATGCCTGATCCACATCATAAAACACTGCTTAGCAAGTAAATAAGAATTAACTTTTGATGAATACAAATACATAAATGAATTTTTAGATGTAAATACAAAGTAGCAAATCCAAACAGTCTGCTATGTCATGCAGTTTAACTCATACAAAATTCAGGTTGGCACAAACTTCTCTATAATGACAGAAAAAAGTCAGAATTTGCTGCATATTTGAGGGCACAAAAGAGATTTGACATTAGGTTTGCACATTGGGAAACTGCTTATTTTGGATATTTTGATTTGTGACTCTGTAAGACCCCCACCCTAGGTCAGAGGTACTTACTTCTAGATGCCCCCAAGTGAGACACTGATATGTAGATCAATGCCAAAATAAGAGGTTTATTTTCCAGTGCATCGGGTGGATCCTCAATCAGTCCCTTGAGAGGAGTGACAAGAAGGCGACCTCGAATGGCTATTGCAAACAGTTTTTATTCTTTTTAGGGGCACAAGTTACATCAACAAGGTTACAGTTCAAACTTATTGGCTAAGCATATTGACCTTTAAATCTATTGGCTAGCAAGTATGACACACATTTGTACTCTACCTGGGACTTTCCAGAGGATCAGTTAAGTATCAATCAGTACATTTTGAGAATTTTTTACTCAAGAATGTTCCTGTGGGTGGAGAATGGAACTTGGCCTAGCCTTGACCCCAGGCAGGAGGGGGAAGCTGTAAGGAGGGTGTGGGACTGGAAAACCGCTTAGGGTCCCTCAGATCATTTTTCTTTATTACACATATCAAGAATATACAGTATCCAGTCTAAATTATAGCTCAATAAACCCTGTTTATGATACCCTAAATGAAACATTCATTTATTTACAATATTGATCTTTATATTTTCTTCTTTGAACAATTTTTTTAACATTTATTATTACTTAGGACTCTAGAAGATTTTAACATTTTCCAATGTTTCTATTGGGCATGACTAGTTAAATCTGGATGAAGGTACAAATGAGAGAGGTGAGCTATATGCTGTCGCCCTAAGATTCATCACCTTCCTGCCCTAGGAGGTCTTCTGAGTCCCTGAAACATCCAGGCCTGCAGAGCCCCAGCTATGGCATGCCTGCTGGATCCACCTGGACCACAGAGAAAAGACCTGAGCTACATGCTGTCCCCACCACTACCACCACCTCAGCTCCATTGTTTTCCCTCTCAAGGGGGACTGCCAGGCCCCAGAAACATCCAGACTAGGCCCAGTCCATGGCAATTCCTTAATTCCCTGCCTTCCCCGTTTACCTGGGCCACAGCCAGAAGAAGTGAGTTGTACTCTGCTCCTAAGCTCCATGGCTCTGTATCCCACTTGACCATGGAAGAAATAAAGAAAACAAAATGTAGACTTTCTAGAATCCACTAAGAATGAAGGCACAGCATACCAAAACTTATGGGCACAATGAAAGCAGTACTAAGAGGAAAATTCATAGCATTAAGTGCCTTCATACAGAAATGGGAGAGATCTCATACTAGCAATTTAAAAGCACACTTAAAAGCTTTAAAATAAAAGGAAACAAACACATCCAAGAGGAGTAGATGACAGGAAATTATCAAACTCGGGGTTGAAATCAATAAATTAGAAACAAAGAGAAAGAGACAAAGAATCAACAAAACCAAGAGCTAGTTCTTTGAGAAAATTAATAAGATAGACAAATGCTTAGCAAAACTAACTAAAAAACAGTAAGTTAGTACTACAATTAACAAATTCAGAAATGAAAAGGGGGAAACAACTGTGACCCTCCTGTTATGTGGGATCATCAGGCAATTGTGATCCATGAAAGGAAATGTGTATACACAGTAGAGATGGCACCTGGAACAGCTGCAGGGAGGCTTTACTTGTAATTCAAAGGTTATATAGTTTTAGGGACAGGGGTTAGGAATATCTAGAATGGGCAAAGGTTATTGGCTGAAGAGTTAAGATACTTAAGATACACCATTAACTTGGACAGGCATTTCAGGAATTTAGGAATTAAAGAATTCAGTGCTAGCTGAAAGGATTCTTATCAGGAGAGAGGGAGCTGAGCCTGTCATCTTAACTGAGGCTAGATCACGTTCCAGAGGTAGAGGTGTGGTTGGGAGGTTGGTGAGCTTCCTAGACCTGGTCAGAGAAGAAGAAACCTGTCCTGCAAAGGGAGTCCATCATTTTGTGCTATTCAGACAATTGTAGAGTTTGGCCTTAATTAGTAGGGCAACAAGAACAACAAACACTGAGGAGATCCAAAGAATCATTATATCTTATTTCAAAAGAGTATACTCCATAAGATTGAAAAAGCTAAGTGGAATAGAGAATATTCTTGGTAGATTCCACTTACCAAAGTTAAATAAAGATGATGTAAAGATATTTAAATAGTTCTATAAGCTCTAAGAAAATAGAAGCAGTCATAAAAGTCTCCCAACTAGAAAAAGCCCACAGCTAGATTGTTTTCGTATAGAATTCTACCAGACTTTTAAAGGAGAGCTAATACCAAAATTTCTTAAATTATTCAACAAAACAGAAAGAGAAGAAACATTGCTAAACTCATTTTATGATCACAATCACCCTGATACCTACCTAAAACACAAAAAAATTTCAGAGCAATTTCCCTTATGAACATTGATTCAAAAATGCTGCATAAAATACTCCCAAACAGAACCTAAGAACCCATCAAAAACATCATCTACAATGATCAAGTAGGCTTCATGTGAGGGATGGAGGGATGGTTCAGTATACGGAAATCCATCAATGTAATCTATCATACAAACAAATTGAAAGCAAAAAAGCCACATGACAGTCTCATTAGATGCTGAAAAAGCCTTTGATCACTTCATGTTAAAAGTCTTGGAGAAACCAGGGATACAGGACCATATCTAGACACAGTAAAGGCAGTACATAGCAATCCAATAGACACCATCAAATTAAATGGAAAGATATTTAAGCAACCCTACTAAAATAGGGGACAAGAAAAGGCTGGCCATTCTCTCTCTATCTATTCAAAATAGTACTTTAAGTTTTACCTAGAGCAGTAACACAACTAAATGAGATCAAGGGCACACAAATTGGAAAGGAAGAAGTCAAAGTATTGCTATTCACAGATTATATGATAGTATACATATCATACAAAAATTCTACCAGAGAAATTTAACTCTTACATACCTTTAGCAATGTGGTTGGATATAAACTTAACTCAAAATAATGCAGTAGCCCTCTTTTATACAAATGATAAACAGGCTGAGAAAAAAATTAAGGCAATAACACCCTTCACAGCAGCCACAGATAAATTAAAATATCTTGGTGTAACTCTAAAATTCCATCTTACACCTGTTAGAATGGCTAAAATCAAAAACTGGAGTCACAGCATATGCTGGTAAGGATGTATAGCAAGGGGAAGACTCCTCTACTGCTGGTGGGATTGCAAACATTTCTTATGACTTTGAAAATCAATCTGGTGGTTTCTGAGAATAATGGGGATAGTTCTACCTCAAGACTCAGCTATACTACTCCATGGGATATACCCAAAACGTGCTGTACCATACTGAAAGGACACTTGTTAAACTGTTCATAGCAGCTTTATTAGTAATAGCCAGAAATTAGAAACAACTCAGATGTCCCTCAACCAATAAATGGATAAAGAAAATGTGGTACATTCATACAATGGAATACTTTTCAGCTATTAAAAACAAGGACATCATGAAATTTACATGTAAATGCATGGAACTAGAAAAGGTCATTCTGAGTGAGGTAACCCAGACCCAGAAAGACATGCATAGTACATATTTACTACTAAGTGACTGTTAGCCATAAAGTAAAAAATAATCATAATATACAGACCCAAAGAAGATAAGTAACAAGTAGTATGCTGGAATATCACTCCAAATGGGAAGTACAATAGACATCAGAATTTGATGGAGACAGAGAACTGTGTGGGAGAATGTGTGAGGAGGGAACAGGGGTGGGCATAAGGTGTGGGGATACTGACAATGGGCTGAGAGGGCTTGGAGGGAGTAGGGAATTAGGTGGTGGGGGCATTTCTGGGACAAGCTGGAGACATGGGATGGGCAAGGTTTCTGGAAGAATATGGAGGCGACCCTAGATTAGATTCCTAGCAGCAGGCGATATGAAGCCTGAAGTTGCCACCTCTGGTTACCATGCAGGACTTCCAGAGAAGGGAGGGGAAACCAATCTACCCACAAAACCTTCAACTCATAACTCTTTAAAAGATGTGCAGTAATAAATATGAAGCAGAGATTGAATGAATGGCCAACCAATGACTGGCCCAACTTGAGACCCAGCCCATGCAAGAAAGTCAACAGCGTATACTATTAATATTCTCTGCTGTGCTTGAAGACAGAAGCCTAGCACAACCATCGTCTGAGAGGCTTCATCCAGCAGCTGATGAAAACAGATATAGAGACCTATAGCCAAACATTAGGTGGAGCTCAGGGAGATGGGAAGCCTTTTGGCATTGAAGGGATAGACATGAGCAAGACAGCAGAGTCAAGGACGCCATAAGAAGACCTACAGAGCTAGTAATCTGTGCCTGTCAAGGCTCATAGAGACTGAACCACCAATCAAAGAGCATGTATAGACCAGACTTAGGTCCTGTATACATATGAAGCAGATGTGAAGCTGGATCTTCATGGGGGTCCCAAAACAATTTTACTGGGGGCTGTCTTTGACTTATACTCCTTTGCCTGCTTTTGGATCCTTTCCCCTGACAGGGTAGCCTTGTCTAGACTTAGTGGCAGAAGATGTGCTTAGTCCAAGCACAGAGTCTTTCTTTTGTGTTGGTGTCTAAGGATGTTAATATTCCATCCAAACCCTAATAAGAAAATATTTATTTTCTAAATTAAGCAATTGTGGTATATACTATTGATTTAATTTAATTTTCACTGAATTGGTTTTGGCTTTGGAAAGAATGTTTCTCCTTTCACACGTGGGGAACACAGCTTCTTTTCATGTGGAGGAAGACATTATCACTGTCTTTCCATGATGCTCACTGTACAAAAGCTTTGTAAAAACAATTCTGAAATAGACTGCTGTGGTTTGTACTCAGCGAGCATGCAGAGATACACTCTATTCTGCTGCTAATTACCATTTCGTGCCCATAATATTTTGATATTCTTATGTCTTTATATTCCCTAAATAGTTTAAACTATTATTAAACTATTGAAATGAAAGTATGAAGAGCCTGAAAATTATTTTACATTATTCCTGAAACTTATCCTGTCTGATAAATAAGTGCTTAATAAATAGTTCTTGAAGGACAGTGGCCTAAGCATTAAAATCTCAATTAATATTCCTTCTCCCCCAAATGAAATCTATGATGGTTAATTCTTATCTGGCAAGTAGATTTCTGTTGGTTTCCATTTTCATCATTTTGTAGAGAAATGACCAGAATTTTATTCGTTTCATTGTGCACCATGTGTCTTGCTTTTCCACATGATAACTAAGAAGCTGATAGAGCTGGATCATAACTATAAAATAAATAAGTGGTCACATAAGTGTTCAAAATGAAACCAACTTAATGACTGTAATAGGCTCCTTTGAGCACAATATTGTTAGGTACTAGTAGAAGAAACTAGAATATTCTATAATTCATGACATACTCGAAAAGTAACACCATCTCAATTCAATTCATTACTTTGATTATGTCTTTTAAAAAGTAATCAATATGTGAGAAAATCACCTTTCAAAATGGGTTAGAAGTTTCTTGTAAAATGAAACAGAGGAAAAGCCAAACTAACAGTAATATCACATCTGTTATGCCAGCATTTTGGAGACAGAGCCAGATGGACAGGGAGTTCAAGGCCAGTCTCAGCTTTCTATCATGTTAAAAGCCAGTCTGGGCTACATGAGACTACTTCAAACAACTGATAGTTGTAGAAAGCATTGGGTCCCAAAATAAAACAGAATGCCATTACTGTGGAGACTTAAAACAGGACAGACATAAGAGTAATTACAATGTGTTTTATACAATTATAAAAATGTCAAAGAACAAATTTAATTAATAAAAACCCTACCAAAGCCACCAAACAAAATAAAAAATTTAAGTTGAACTTTAAGCTGGACTTTTTTTTTTGTTAAATCTAGGGTAATTTTTTAAAGATGCTTTTTGAAGATCTAGCTTTACAGAGACCCAATTTCTTTTCTGTTTTCTAAGTTGTTTTACATAATATAGTCTTCAAATATTGTTCATTGTACTTCTATGCCATCTAATGAACATTCATTTTCTAGAAAATATTTTATATTCTTTTCTTGGTGACTGCCAATGAAAATTTCAATCCAAATAATTCAATATTATGAAAATTCAATTTCCTATGCTTGTGAATGTCACTGATTTTTATAACTTTTATTGAATATGTTAACAATTTCAGACACAAACAATGAGCATTTTGATTACTGTGAATTCTTCCTTTCCACCTTTAAGCTCCTGTCTTCCCTATAATTCTTTTTCACTGGTGGCTCCTTCATTTCTATTTGTATATATTATGTGTATGTTTTTGTTTTAATTTTTGTTTTAGGACCCTCATGGGTCACTCTGGATCACATATGTAACTATGGGCTTAGAACTGTCAATTAAAGCCTGGAAAATAATTTTCATCCAGAATTTAATGCACAAAATTCTTTGAAAATGTTTGTGATCATAGTACCTATATGAGATGGATATTTCCTTTCCTATTATGAGTACCATTATTAGTACTGAGCTACTATTAGTGTAATGTACATAGTACTTTTGCAAAAGAGCCAGCTAAATCTGTGAAGACTTACATATGTAGCTAAGATTACATGAGTAGTCATAGAAAAACCTGAATGTTCTGAAGATTAGACATCTTTCTCCAAACAGTCTGGGTCTATACATATATGTGAAAGCTACTGCTATTTCACACACTATAAAAGCATGTTCTTTGTCTTTTCAGAGAGTCATCTGAAGAGTTATATAGAGTTCTATATAGTATCCTTTTCCATAACTAAATTGTACTTAGTTATATCTACTCTTATCTTACTTTTCCCACACATGAAAATGACTAAGAATACTTTTCTATCACTATATGGTATTATAAGCCACCATAGCTGTATTAATAATGCAAGAGAGTGATTTGATTTATATGGTTGCTTGTGATTTTGTTCTGTGCTATGTGATTACACATGTTAAGATATTGGACTTTTATTCTGTATGGGAGCTGTAAATGTTTGGGGTTTTTGAATTAGAGTCATCAAACAGACTTCAAAATTTTTGTGGCTGTCTATAAGTGACACTGAAGAGGTTTGCTTCTGGCTTTTATGGACAGTAATCATTTGAGAAAGAAAATTCTTATTTTTTCTTTTTTTTTTTTACCAGTCATATTTGTTTCTATCCTAGGTCTCTGTGCTGTGCTATCTAGCCTTGAGTTCCTGGCTCTCCTGCAAGTTTCAGGGCTGGGCACCCTCTCATGACATGGGTCGCAAGGTAGATCAATTATTAGTTTGCAGCTCCAACAAGTTCTACACCATTGTTACCACAAACAAATCTTGTATGCAGGACAAATAGAAGGTCAAACATTTTGTGGCTGTATTGTTGTCCCAAACCCCCCAGTGAAAGCCTAGCCTGGGTAGAGAGCACACCTGTTTAAACTTTGTATTTCCTAATACTAGAATTCTTAGCTAGGATCACTCTCTTACATTCCTGGGATTTCGATTGCACTAGGTTTCTACCTCACCTATGAAATGCCCCACAATTATAGCTGTTTCTTCCAGTACTCTCTCCACCCCCACTCACCTAATTCCTACTGTTCTCTTTTCAGTCTGTCCAAGTCCACCCATGAAATATATTCTATTTCTCCTTCCCTGAGAGATTCATGCATAGCCCTTTGAACCTTCCTTGTTATTTAGGCTCTCCTGTCATTGGATTATAGCATGATTATATTTTATTTAACAGCTAATATTAGCATTGCTTCTAGGCTCCACCCCACAGTTACCTGGCAAGAGCCAGGTATGCTTGCCTCACTGTAAAAGAGGCTGTTTGACCCCTCCTCATGCTCTTATTCTCTTACTCTCTTACTATCTTATCCTGATACCCTCTTTATCACTTCTCTCCCTATTCCACTACCCCTATCCCATCTCCCTCTATGTGTTCCTGGTTCCTGGCTGGCTCACCTCTCTCCTCCTCCTCCTCCTCCTCCTCCTCCTCCTCC
>JAPYYD010006018.1:0-11538 GCA_028551405.1 Uromys caudimaculatus
TCAAGTTACACATATATCATGTATACATATTACATGTACATTGTATCTCTATGCACATTACACACACATATATGTATGCACATATACATGGTCACTGTATATATGATCATACATATATAGAAATCAACAAAATGAAAACCTGGTTATTTAATAAAACATAATTCACAAACCCTTGCCTATACATAAAAGAAAGAGAACTCTAAACAATTAAACCTATTCCAGCTGACACTGGAAGTGGAAAAAAAAAAGAGATCGCTATGAGAAACAATAGGCCAATGAGCTTGATGACCTGGACTTAGTGGACAAGTCCTTGGATACATTCAGCTTAGCACAACTTAACCATAAAGAAATATAAAGACTCAGTAGATCAATAGCAATCAATGAGATTAAATCAGTAATTTAAAAAGCATCTCACCAAAGAAATACCCAGCACCAGATGGCTCACTGTTAAATTCTACCAAACTTAATAATGAACCAATATTGAACCTTCCTTGATTATTCCAGAAAAAAGGAAAAGCAGAAAATTCTTCCAGATTCACTCTGTAAGCCTAGCATTACCGTGATTACAAAACTAGATAAACACAAACACCCCCACATACACACACACAAACAACAGATAAACAACATCATAGGACAATATCACTGAAGAACATAAACACAAACATTTTCAGTACAGCAGTAGCAAATCAAATCCAATTATACATTAAAATGTTGATCCACCATGACAAAAAATACGATTCCCCAAGATGCAAGAATGGATCAGTATATATCCTGGGGGAGAAGAACTACTATATGTGGGGGTCCCGAACAATTCTACTGTGCTGCTTGGGGATGTGATAACCCAGTCATGGGGAACCAGGATGGAAGGTTTCAAGAAACACCTTATCTCAGTTGCCTGGCAGGGAGATAACTCCAAAACTTTACTCAAGTTCACTGCCACAGGAAGGCATGCTAAAGAATGGGAAGCAGGGAAATCAGGGGGCCTTTGACTTCACTTGATTGGGGGTAGCAATACTGGATTGGTTTTTACAGTTAGACTCTTGATAAGGCCAATTGTAAACCACTGCCAGCAGCTGTAAGACCAAATCAGGTTTGACAAACCCTAAACCTGAGTTAACAGACTAGCAACTACCTTATCCCAAGTCACTCAATCACAAGGATCCTCAGTTCCAGAACTTTTCCTGAAACACACAGAAGCAGTGGATCCCCTCTGGTCAATGACTGAAAAGACCTTTCAAATTCTGAATGTCTCCCAGTGAGAACGTTACCACCTCTTGTTGGTTATGTTATAACACTAGACCTTCCTTTTAGGAAGGCATTGGGCTATTAGCTGGATATAATGTTTCAGAAAGGGATACTGCGTGAAGATAGTCCCAGGAAGGTACAGGTTTAACCCTGCAGACTATATCAGGGCATGGTACCTGTCTGGGGAAGGTCCTCTGTCACACCAACACCTCTGCAATTGGACCAGCCCCACTGTTCATTCCAAATGGATTGTTCCTCCAGAACAAGCATGGTGGGCTTGTTCAATGGGACTGATCCCATGGGTGCATGGAGAGGTCCATACTTCCTCTACCCTTCTGTATTCTAGTCCAGTTAGTATCCCGTATAACCTATTATTCAGAAGAGCCAGTGCGGAGAACTCTGGTAGGGCACATTGAAGGAGACCTCATGAGGCAGAAAAGGAAACCCATATCTTTAGCCTTAGCCATTATCTTAGGGGCAGGGCTAGCTGGAGCCAGCACTGGGATAGCTGCATTGATGTTGCAGGAACAGAATTACAATAGCTTAAAGGCAGACATAGATGAAGACATCCAATGCCTAGAAAAGTCCATTTCACCCTTGGAGCATAATATGGGCTCTCTAGCTGAGGTAGTGCTGCAAAATAGGCAAGCATTATTAGACTTAGTGTTTCCACAGCAAGGAGGGCTATGTGTGGCTTTGAGTGAGGAGTGCTGTTTTTATGTCAACCATTCTGGAGTTATTAGGGAATCATTAGCCAAGGTTAGGGAAAATATAGGGAACAAGAAAATTCCAAAAGTTGGTACCACGCACTGTTTGACTCCTCCCCATGGTTAACAATTCTCATCTCCACCCTCATGAGACCCTTGGTTATTCCTTGACTCCTCCTCACCTTGACTCCATGCACCATCAATGAGCTTTTTCAATACATGAAAGAGAGACTGGGAACTATTAAATTGATGTTAGTGAGGTCACAGTATCAGCAAATTAGCACAGACAACCCAGATCTCAGAGAGCCCAAGATTGACCTCTGGAGTTACTAGCAGAGGGGGACTGAAGAGACGAAAGCCAGCCCTCTCCCCTCTGTGTCAGCCCTTGGTGCCAAGAAAAAAGTAGCCCACCCTTGTCTCTGCATTAACCATTGGCATTGAGTCTCGTACTTCCTTCCATGCTAATCCCCTGCACTGAGTTAAACAGCCAGCACTGTCCCCTTAGTGCAGATGTCTCCTGCCTTTGAAGGAGGCAGAAAGTTAATGCCTGTTGGGATAAGTGGAGTATGGGAGAGTGTCCCTTGTCCACGCCCAGGGCTTGGGCCTCTGGGAGTGGCTGGATGAGGGAAGTTTGACCTCGCTCACCCCATGGCACCGCTGGGTGGGTGTTGGGCTGTGAGAAGTCGCAGAACACTGCCCATGGGTGGGGAAGCATGACCTTTGGTTCCCAGGGACCACACTGAGCCACCTCTCTCTGGTTCTCAGGCTCTTGGGCATCCCAGGCACTGCTGGATGCTGCAGAAGAGCTGAGAACAGAGTAAGAGCCTGCAGGCTGGATGCAGGCTGCATCTAGCCTGGAGCGAGGGGGAAAAGCAGGGAGGAGCACAGCTGGGTCCCAACGGGATCAGGTCTTTGGCTTCTGGCCAGCAGGCTCGATTGCTTTGGTGGCGGTCGTGGCTGGGAGTGCCGAGAGGCCTTCTGTGGGAGACTAGACTTGGCTCTTTAGATGAAGCCCTGTTCCACTGCTCCCTACATCAGATCCTGATGAAAAGAGACAGTCTATTGTTTTAGGGTGCTTATTGTCATGGCGGAGAGTGGCAATGAGTGAATCTGTATCCCCCAATCTCAGGGCAATCCTGAGATTGAAATACCTTTTGCATGGAGGAGTGACTGGGAAGGGGAACGGGAAGGGGAGTTTATTGGCTAATCCTCTAGGTGCCTCATTAAAATGGAAATGTCTTGAGGCTACATGACCACACCTCTACCTGTGGAGGGGCTTGGGTGTTTCCCTTACATGACTAATAGTCACAGACCTATAGAGGAGAGCTGCAGCCTTGTGTCAGGTGCCTAGGGCCCCGGAGCATGGTAAATGCCTACCTTCCCTTGTGGATTTTTCCCTTCTGGGTCCTGGGGTTTTAAACCTTAGCTCAACCAGAAACCAAGCTGCCTTTCACAGTCCCACAAATGCCCTTGAAGTGATAAGGCCCCCAACCTTGAGCTATAGGAAAAAGACAAGCAACTGTTCCCAGACAGCTGTGGCCAGTTTGTAAAAATTCATTAGCCTCTGATAATGGAATGAGTTATTTCTTCCCAGGTCATAAGGGTCCTTTTCCAGGTGTATGGTCCTACCTTGCTGTCTGGGCAAACATTATCAGTTTTAAAGTACAGCATTCCTTTACCCCCTACCCAATCATGTAATCCCAAGACTTGAAAGCTCTAGCTTATGCATCTCCCATTTAAACCACAAACTCCTAGACCCAAGCATCACATTCCTAACCTGCAGAGCAGGGAAGACTGTCCCGCAAATCTGGACTCAAATAATCAAGATGCTTGTGTATTTGCATCGGTCTCATAATCTCTAGCAGTCACCTGGGGGTCCTGCAAACTGGGCATGACAACACAAAATATATTGGACCAGAAAAGAAAATCTTCCCGCCACATGATAATCAAAAAACTAAATGTATAGAACAAAGAAAGAATATTGCCGGGCAGTGGTGGTGCATGCCTTTAATCCCAGCACTTGGGAGGCAGAGGCAGGTGGATTTCTGAATTCGAGGCAGCCTGGTCTACAGAGTGAGTTCCAGAACAGCCAGGGCTACACAGAGAAACCCTGTCTCGAAAAACCAAAAAAAAAAAAAAGAAAAAGAAAAAAGAATATTAACATATATCATATAAAGACAGACCTATTGAAATTACATCCTACTTCTCAACAGAGACTCTAAAAGACAGAAGGGCCTGGGCAGTATCTAAGAGACCAGAGATGTCAGCCCAGACTCTACACCCAGCAAAACTTTCAATTGCCATAGATGGAGAAAACAAGATACTCCATGACATAACCAAATTTAAACAATACATATCCCCAAATCCAGCCCTACAGAAGATACTAGAAGGAAACCTCCAACCCAAGGAGAATAACTACACCCAAAAAAACACAGGAAATAATAATTTCACATCAGCAAAACAATAAAAAGAGTATTAGACATACACACATCTACATGCATGCGCATGTGCTCTCTCTCTCTCTCTCTCTCTCTCTCTCACACACACACACACACACACACACACACACACACACACACACACACACAACTACCACCAACATCAACATATTAGTATTTAACAATCATTGGTCATTAATATCTCTCAACATCACAATTCACCAATAAAAAGACATATGCTATGCTGCCTCTTTCCCTTACAGCTTCATGTGCTTTGTTTTTAAACCCACTGTGCCCACTTATTTGCCTCTAGGGAATATGTGCAGCACCATCTGTGAGAGATGTGTGTGTGTGCATGTACAGACTCGCCAGGAACATATTCTTGAGGGAAGCTTATATTGGCTCCACCAGCAAGTATCAGTTGTCAATAGTTTCTCAGCTAGGAGTGGGCTTCATGAACCTTCCCCCTTCCATGCTGGCATTTTGGCCAATGTGATATTATTTAGTGAGCATGTGACCATGGCCGGTATGACTACATGCGCACATTAACCCTGTCATGCCTGGAAAACATTTCACTATAAATGTCAACTGTCTGTGGTTCTTTCAATCTTCCTAAACCTTCTCCTGCAATGATGACTGAGCTTTGTGGGGGATGGCCTGATGTAAATATTCCACTTAGAGCTCAGCAAGCCAGAGTCTCTTAGTCTCTGCATGTTGAATAGCTGTAGTTCTCCGTATTTGCTGTCATCTACTGCAAAACGTTTTGTTTTTATGGAAAATAGATTTTTTTCATAGGATATTCTGACCACAGTTTCCCCTTCCTGAAATTCCTCCCAGATCCTCCCAACTTCTTCAACCACCAAAATTCACACTCTTTATTTTTTTTTCTCTCTCTCTCTCTCTCATTAGAAAATTAAATAAACAAATGAACCAGACAGCATAAGAAATACACACACACACACACACACACACACACACACACACACACACACACACTTGACTATAGAGAAATCCTACCCAAAATTGAAAAGCAAGATCCTGGTAAAGTTGAAAGAGAAAAAGCTGAAACAAAGCATTATGAGAGAAATATCTTCCAAAATGCCACTAAGTTCATCTCGTTTGGCCATCTACTGGTGGGTATGGAGCCTGCCTTAAAGCATGGTTTGTTTACCCAGTGAGATTCCACTAGAGGAAACTAATTTGTCCTATACTGTGCTATTTAGTGATTTTTTTAAAAAGTTACTACATAATCCAAAGCAGGACTTTAGAAAGCCTTCTTATCTAAACAAAAAAATGCATATTTGTTCTTGTGGTGCAGAGTCACCTGAGGGATCACATGGTTATCCTTAAAGGGGCTTCACTGGAAAACCTTGAGCAACCTTAGCCTTCAAGTGCAGCCATTACTAGAGCTGAAGAGCCATCTTTCCTTTAGAGGAAAGACTTTTCCTTGTTTATAGTTTTCCTCTTTGTAGAGATGGCAAAGTCTCAAGAAACAAAAACAAACAAGGTTTAGAACTGTTGAGAGGACTTTCTCAGGGCCCTGCTTGTCCATGGGCCCCTTTTCTGCCTGAGTCTGCATTACCACAGAAAATACTGATTTTCAGATTTATTGTGGATAAAACAGGATAAAATAAGGAACAATGATACATTAAATATTGACGGTGACATACAATATATTTTATATTTCATTTCAAGCTTTTCATCAAGGAAATAAATGTTTAGTTGGCTCATGGTCATACATGGGGAAGAATAGAAGTGTTGTCTGAGGAGTCCATGGAAGGAGATGTGTGGACAAATTCCAAATGAGACATGGCATTTGGTCTGACTGTTGATAGGACTTGGGCCAAAGCAGAGGAAATATGAAGATCTCAATATGCAGTCTCAAGAGTGAAAAGGTATGTTGTGAGCATGCTGAATAGAGGTGTTTAATTTTGATGCAGCATAGAGAATAGACAGACCTGTAGGGCAGGTCTTTGAGAGTCTGCCAACTGCACATAATTGCCACATTGGAGGACAGAGGTCTCTGAGGCCATTCTTGATGAACAGTTATTTTGTCAGGAGGGAGAGACAATGCCCCCAGCGCAGAACTGAGGTGTTCATGCTCTGAGGGTCAGGATATGTGTAGATGGCCTTAAAGTCCAGAGGTTCTCTGATAAAGCACCAGATCCTACATGGTCTCCCTCTGCTAGGATAAACATTGGCTGCACAGGGACACACCTCTGCCTTCTCGGTTAATCATGACTTCTGCAGGAGGGGAGCCCTGCCCCAAGACCTCTACCTCATAAAAGAAATAAGTCTATCTTGAACCTTCTAGATACAGAGAGTCTCAAATGTGTCTCAAGTCAATCGTATCAAGGGCAGTAAATGAAATGGTTCTCTCTCCTGGAGCTCTAGGTGAGTAATGATTGGATGAGTTGCAAAGGATTTGGTCTAAAATTTTAAAATGGCAATATTCCACTGGGCAATTGGCACTCAGTCCTACACTCCACCTTCCTGGTTGGAGCACATAAAAACATTAAATATATGAAACTGCATGTTTTATTTTTGATAGTCTTCATTGGCATCTATCCTCTCACCTGAAGACTTTTTGGAAGGTAGACAAGGAGAAGGAACCCAGGCTTTGACAGAGACATAAAATAAGCAATTTGTCAATTTAATCTTCCATCTCAATAAAGGTAGCAAGATTGAAACCATGATTTTGTGGCAGTATACTAACAATGTCATCATGTTGTTTTGAGTGACTCTCAGTACTGAAGATCACCCTGATAAAACCTGTGGGACAGCATGGGATGCTGGGGCTCTAGTGTGGAGGGTCAATATTCATATCCAGAAGTCATTGCTCCTGGAGCTTCACATGTGGGGCAGCAGGCTGGTCTGGTACTTGAAATAGTTTGACAGTAAGTTCATAGCCCTGATACTGAGGACAGAGCTTCCTGGGTGGCATAGTAGAAAGAAGAGGACTTAGATTTGATTGTGAAATACAGTGCACTGAGAAGGTAATCAGAAAAGAATTCCTGAAAACCAATCCCTTGCTCAGACAGAAGATTAAATGTTACAGTGTCAATAGGGTTCCACTGCAGTCTGACAATATTAAATTAGTGGATTGTCGTGAAATATGTAATAACATGTGCTGTTGGAAAGAACTTCAAACATGAATCCTGATCAATAAAGTAATTGTGGAGATCATGTATAGATACACTGGCCCATGCACATGGTCACACACATAAACACACAGAAAGCTGAACATAGATAATCATTGACCTTTCTGTAGCCAAAAATCAAGTAAATAAATGTCAACAGAGCTTTGTGTGGCCCAAAGAGATTTGGTTCAAGGAATAAACTTTTAAAAGACACACAAGACAAAGACCAGGGCTGGGAAGCAGTCTCCAACCTCAAAGGGTATCAGCCAATGACTGTGGGACCCTTCTACAGTTTTCTGATCAAATCTTCAGTTCTAAGTGAGCAGGCACCTGTCCAGGTAGAGGTGAGTGCCTTCCTTTCACAGCATCGTATTTATAGATCACTTCATTCTTTTTTCATTTCTGCTCACACTAAGCCACAACCTGCCTTCTTGGAAATGTCACCAGTTGGTTGAGTTTGGACCTTTTAAGAACAAAGTAAAGTGGGTATGTTTTCTGTGTGCTTCTTTAAAGCATTTACACACTTGTTTTCTAATCCAGAAACTCCATTTAAATCTCCTACTTCACATCGACGATGTTTACATGCTTTGTCAACCTTATTGTCCTTTGGTCTGTTATCAGGGTTTTAAAGCAACCTTCCTCCACGGACTCTCTGAACACTCTGAGTTCTACCTGAGGCCAGACATAATTTCATTAAGGGGTGGAGTTGTAGGAAGGTAGCAGATGGGTGGGGTGGAGACAGAAGCCATCAGGAAATGGTTATGTCAGACAAACATCATTCTCTTCTTCACTGGAAGAGTTAAGCAATATGAAGTGAAATACAAATTTTAAGTTGTCACCTTCACTCGAGCTTACATGGCACCATTTTCCTATATATTCAGTCTTTCACTGAAAATCATCTGCTATTTGTGTGTTCCCCACCTCTTATTCACAGGCACTGGACTCCCACAGGAAACCTCAGTGCTGCCCAGTCCCTGAGCTAGTGCAACCACAATCTAATCCTTGCCTGGGCTATGAGATACAGAACTAGAAATGATGGGAGGGACCCATCAGTTCGTATGTACGTTCATATGTCAAGAATTTGAAGCTAATTTGAAAGGTAGAAAAGGCTCCCAGAATATTTTTATTTCTGACTTCCCAGTATAGATACAATGAGACTGACTTTCACTTCTGAGCCAAGGAAAGAGTCGAGAAGAGCTCTGTGAGAGATAGGAAGTTGTCGTTACTGCAACAAGTAGTATCTAAGTAATAGGTACACAGGGTGAGGGAGGTAAGCTTTAATAGACATAGTCACTAGCATCAGTTTCAGATGTGACTTTAGAATTTCACTTCAGACATCATAGCTGTTGTTGTGAAGATCAGACCATTCTCTGCAGTGCCCTGGGGATCAGAACCTCAGAGCCTTTCTCACAAACAAAAGCAGGCATGAGTATTTGTGAGGCAGATGAAAGTCAGTAGTCAGTACAGTGGAGCAGAGATGGGAGAAATGTTAAGTTACAGTCAGAATGGTATTGAGACTCTCACTGCACACTTGATTCTAACTACAAGACCAGATTCCAAGGAAACAGGGCTATCTCTACACCTGACTGCCTACACAAGATAGACATCATGGCAGTGCTTCACACCTAAGGACCCATTCAAATCTGGAACAAGTCTATCCCTGTAGTCTCAGTGGTATATCAAGCACTCTCATGTATTGGTCATTACACAAGGTACTAAAATCTTCCGTCTAAATAAGGCCAAATTCCTAATCTGATTTTGTCAGGGAGACTATAAAAACTTGTATTTTTCATAGCTATATTCATAAGAAAATGGAAGACTAACGATATTATCCAGAAAATAGTTGTTGTGATATATCAATGAGTCAAAAAGAGAAATCCCCACGAAGAAGCTAGCTCAGGGCTTTATTCAGCAAGTTTGCTTTGAAAACCCACACGTGAAGAAAGAAATTACCCTTGGGTTTCCTCCCAAACTCAGGTTTGTTTTTAGGTTCTGGACCACCATTTTATCAAATCTTACCTTGCATTTGTTAAGATCCATAGTCAAGTGGGCATTACTTATTCACACTGACTCTTTGGACACTACTCCAGGGGCACTTTCTGGTTTCTAGTTATAACATAAATGAATGTTGAATGGTTTCCTCAATTCTATCTCTGTCCAGCTGAGGTTTTGAACTTCAGTGTTGCTTCATAGACTGCAGAAGCTACTTAATGTCTGGAGCTCTAGGTTACACTGTGTTAAAGCCTTTGAGGATGGAGACTTCAGGAACTTTCAAATAATAATTCTTTTGATGTTTTGTTGAATTGTGGGTATGTTAAGTATGCCTATATGATAATGTAAATATAATTGAGATTAGTGTGTACTAAATAAGTGGCTAGCATCTATCATATCACTAAATGAAAATAGGACAGTGTTAATTCTTCATTATTACACAGAAAATCAATATACTGAGATATTTGGGTGTTTCACCCACAATACCAGGGCATGGAGCACATTCATTAACTCACCCGGCAATGTTCATTGATTTTACCCCTCCAGTGCTGCACTGTGAGCTGAGGGCACAATGCTGAGGAAGTTCAGCAGATCCTGGTGGACGGTCTTTAAAGAATATTGGGAGGACACACAAGTGTTAAAGTTCATACAGCCCATCTCTCAAAATTTAAAAATGCATCACAGCACTTAATCCTCATCAAATCTATCTTGCCTGTGTTGATTAATGAAGCATACATACTAACACTTTATCTTTATAATTTACATTTTTTTCCAAAGGGACAGTATTGTGGTTCTCAAATACCTTCCTTGCAGCAATGATCCAGCACGCTACCATTAGTGACCTTCTAATACAAATTTAATGAAAAGGCAATATACGAACTTGGCACAAAATCATACATTAAGCAGAGGTGAGACTTCTGTCAATCACTGATTTCTTTTTCTGTGATGAACTTTTTTATATACTTTTCATATTTTTACCACAAGAACTATTAACCCTTAATGGCAAGGAATTTTATGCATATCCGACTACTACAATTCATCAAAGAGTGTTCCTGGTTAATTATATTTCATGAGATTATAATGAAGAGAAAAATCAGCTGTTTCACACAAAACAAAGGTATTTACATCTTCCAATGCCCTGGATGAAAATAACAGTAACATAGCACTTGTTAATATTATTAATGTCAGCATGCTATACGGGATGACATGTCCCTTCTTAACTCACTGTGTTGTGTGGTATCCACATTCTGACCTTGTGAGGAATAAAGAGAAGTGAAAGATTTTCATTGAACGCAACAAATTCTAGAGAATATTGATGCAAAGAACTTTGGATTGGAGAGGTGAGGACAACTCCTCCTGGGAAGTCCGAAGGTGGGTTCATAAGTTGATTGAAAAAGTGCCATACATTGCAAACATGATGACTCACCAAAAGAAACAAATTTGTTATGAGTAATTTCCCCTTAAAATTACGGAGCTCCATTTTTCTTAGTCTTTTAAGTCAAGTTGCAGTGGTGTGAACAAGGCTTTGCAGATTGGTACATAAACCACATACACTGAGCAGAAGGCTTCAGATGTGCAGAAGGGGATGAACATATGTTCTCTGCATGCTTAGCCCTGGCTCTTAATAGACAAAAACACTGTACTTCGTAGAGAGCAAAACAAAGGACCATATAATTATACATGTATTTTTGCACATTCAATTTTCATTTATTTTGCTTGTCTTTTGAAGTGCTTGGAATCAAAATCAAACATTCTACTGACACAAACACCAGCCCTCCATTTGATCTTTAAAATTCAATTTTCAAGTTGGTGCACTCGGATACAAACATCTGTTCTATTAGCGACAAAAGAAATCAATTTTACTTTCACAAAAGGGAGCACCATACTCAAGGGATTGACAAAGGTGGTTAGAGTTCTGGAACACTCAGGGAATAGGGCTAAAGTTCAAACAAATGCTCTATCATTCTAATCCACTTATCTCTATAATAATGAGAGAAGGACTATTCAACAGATGTA
>JAPYYD010006019.1:0-11535 GCA_028551405.1 Uromys caudimaculatus
ACTTTCACCCACACTCAGCCATGGAATTCTAACTAATTTCATTGCATTACAAAATAAAAGATGAAAAAGAATTGTACTGGCTCCCTTTGTATGTCAACTTTGGACAAACAAAGTCGTGAGAATGGAAAAAGCCTCACTTGAGGAAATACCTCCATGAGATCCAATTGTAATACATTTTCTCAATTAGTGATCAATAGGGGAGGATCCAGCCCACTGTGGGTAATATCAGTGCTAGCTGGTAGACCTGGGTTCTATTCAAAAGAAGGCTGAACAAGCCATATGGAGGAAGCCAGTAAGCAGCATCATCTATGACCTCTGTATCAGCTTCTGTTGACAGGTTCCAGTCATGCTTGAGATCCTGACCTGATTTCTTTCAATGATTGACTATAACCTGAAAGTGTAAGCCAAACTTGATTTTGCGTCATGGTGTTTCATCACAGCAATTGAAACCTTCTGTGTACATGTCATGTATAAAAGACAAACTGATACACCAGCCTTGTTGGACTAAGAAATTACTGGATTCATTGAATGTCCATTCATAGATAGCCATTGTTGCAGTAGTTGCACTGCGGCCTGTAATGGGGCTACCTTTAAGTGTGCTTTGTTTCCCTGTTGAGACATCCTTAAGGAAAGGGTATATTACATTTTCGAGTGGCTCTTTGAATTTACACATGATCACTAAACGTCTTTGCAAAATATTGTTCCTGTTGTACTAAAAACACATGAGCTCATTATGATCAACTCTAGGAAGTCAGGATCATTCTTGTCAATTATGATCAAAGATACATTAATCAGGAAACTTTAAATATATTTAGAATAAATTCACAACAGAGGTCAGCCAGATCAGAGCATATTAGATTAATATTACATTACTCAAAACAATGAACTCTAAACTTTATTTTTCAGGACAACAGATACAGAAAGAGACCAGATACAACAGTATAATTTCAATTTTGTCTGCATCTACATCAAAGTTGACCTGGGCTCAGTGTGTTCTGAGCGCTCCCTGCTGGTCATGGGTACCTTGACTGGAGGATATTTTCTAGGCTCACATTGAGACATCTCCCTGTGTCTCTTGTACAGTAATAAATGGCTGTCTCCTAAGTTTTCAAGTTGTTCATATGCAGGTAGACCATTGCTTGAGAATCATCTCTGGAGATGGTGAATCTGTGTTTTACAGAATCAGCATAATATGTTGCATATTTATAAGTTTTACTATCTATGCTAGCAACCACTTCCAGACTTTTTCTATAAGCCAGGTGGACGCAGTATATGGCATAGATACTGAAGGTGAATCCATAGACTTCACATGAGAAAATTTCCAATAATACAAAACACCAAAACCCAAAAGATTGAGATAGACGGACAGTGGTTGTAGCAATCTGTTCAACCGCACGAAAACTGAGTCAACCAGCTGCCCTGGATTCATGACTCTTGTTTTTCCTAGTGGATATATTTTTGCTTACCACAAAAGATACAAATTTTAACACAGAGACATCTCATAAAAACACAAAAGCGAACATTGTAATCCATACAAACAAGACATATAAGGAGACGTCCACCTCAGGCAAAACAATATGAGACAAAGTGTAGTGGAATGGTTTGATGCTTCCTGTGTTCAATTTAGCTCCTATGCCTAATACTGGTTTATAAAGGTGTGGTTCCCTATAAGAACACATAGTCACAAACTCAAGTGATGCCATATGAACCTTCTCCCCTATTTAAACAGACAATAAATGGTTAGAACTTATGACTTGGGAGTAAAGGGAGAAAGGTAGGACTGAAGAATTGATTGAGGGTGTTGCAGGTACAGATAGGAGGGGGAAATATGAGGTAAAAAAAATAACCTGCTCTGTCCCAAAACAGTATAGTAAGGAGAAACAGCAAATAACAAGGGATCTATTACTGGGGACTAAGTACATCTGTAGACCTGCCAAATCTAGACTTTTGATTTGTAAGTAAAATTAGTAGACTATCTGTCTTTTGTATGAACTGGTTAGGATTACATTAACATTCTTTACAAAGAACTTGCAACTATGCATTGAGTTTATTTTGTGTTGTCCTTCTACTATAAGACATGAGCTTGCTTTGAAGAGTCTTTTGTATACCAGTGACACTGCTTTGGAAAAGAATATTCTTTTCCTTTTTTAAAAGTGTTCAGTTGGTGGTAGTTTCTAGGTTTGGGAAGGGGCCTTGTGTCTCAACATTAGACCTCATCTGTCTTAGGCCAGAAATTAAGTATAATAAAGTAAAAAGAAAAAATCATCACGTAGAGTTTGGGCATACAAACCAAAGAATGGAAAAATGCCACAAGTCAAAGAACCATTTGTTCATACACTCACAAATTCTATAAAATAAATGATAACAAATACGGACTCCCATGTTAGAAATTATGCAGTAAGAGAGACCTTGGAACAGGCAGTTTATAATGGAAAACCTCCAACAAATCCTACTTTTCACAGCTCAGGGAAACCCAAAGCCAATGAGACTGAAAAAGGGTAAGAGCCAGAAAGGACAGTGGACACCAGGAAGAAAAGACCATCTAAGTCAACTAAGCAAATATCATGTGAACTCAAAGAGACTAAAGCATCAAACCGAATGATATAGATCGGCTACAGGCCCTCTTTCTATATATTAGAGCTCTCAATTTTATACTACATTTTTCTATCCATTTGTTTCCATTGTTGAAATCTAGGCTATTTCCAATTTGGGCTAATAGCAATGGAGCAGTAATGAATATGATTGAGCCAGTACTTCTAGAAGGATATAGGTTTAAAAACTGATAGATGAATGATGTTTGAGAGTAGATTAAGCTAGTACTGCTAATTCATGTGAACGGAACTGTTGATATTCTGACAGGTAAGACTGGAATGACTCAAAAGAACTGAGTAGAAAGCACGTTGATGAACTTTGTGTTTTATTTTAATTTGTGAGTCATTGAACACATGGACCTGCATGAGTGGACAGTGCTGCTCCCAAAAGACACAAGTTATTAAATGAAAATCTTAGCTCCAATCACAGGAAAACTCTCCCTCAGTTAATGGTCAGAGAGACCCCTCACATGCTGAAGATGTATGAGATATTGCCATTTCCCTTATTTGCCCACGATGACTCTATAATGACACCTGACATCTGAGAAAGAATGTAAAAATGGAGTAGAGTGTAACAGTCAGAATGGTTAGAGGGTAAGAATGAATAAGGCTATTGTGTATATGCTACTGAATGTCACAGCAGGATATTTTTTTGTTTTTTCTAAACAGGGTTTCTCTGCATAGCCTTGGCTATACAGAATTAATACCGGAATTCACTCTGTAGTCCAGGCTGGCCTCGAACACAGAAATCTGCCTGCTTCTGCCACTCAAGTGCTGGGATTAAAGGCATATGCCATCACTCTCAGGCCATAGCAGAATATTTAATTAGATCAGAAAATTTAGTTTTTCAAACCTTGTTTTTAGCAATGATTCCTTTTTTAAAACTTTGTCATTCTTTATTCATAATTGTACATCTTTTTATCATTTCCTTATTTATTTATTTATTTATTTATTTATTTATTTATTTATTTTACACCCAAATTTTATTCCACTCTGGTATAGCCTAAGATGCTTCCGCAATCCATACCTCCACCCCAACTACCTGTCTCTATAAGGATATCTCCATCATCCATCCCACACCCCACCAGATCTCTTAACTACCTGGGGAATCCAGTCTCTTGAAGGTTACAAGCAGCTTTTCTGACTAAACTCAAACCCCTCAATCGTATGCCGTATAAGTATTGGGGGCCTCATATCAGCTGGAGTATGCTGCAAAGTTGGTGGTCCATTGTTTGAAATATCCCTGGGCTCCAGGTTAATTGAGACTGCTGCCTCTCCTACCAGGTCACCTTACTTCTAAACTTCTTCCAGCTTGTTCCTAATTGAACCACAGGGTTCAGCAGCTTCTGTCAATTGACTTTGTGTAAATATCTGCATCTGACACTTTCAGCTGTTTGTTGGGTTTCGGGGGGGGCAGTCAAAATAGGTACCATTTTGTGAGTGCTCCATAGACTCAGTAATAGTGTCAGGACTTGGGGCCTCCACATGAGCTGGATCCCATTTTGGGTCTTACACTGGACCTTCTTTTCCTCAAGCTCTTTTTCATTTCCATTCCTGCATTTCTTTCAGACTGGAACAACACTGAGTCAGAGTTTCTGACTATGTGATGGCAACGCCATTACTCACTTGATGCCCAGACTTTCTGCTGGAGGTGGGCTCTCCAAGTTCCATCTCCCAACTGTAAGTCATTTTGTCCAAGGTCCCTCACTTAGATTTCTGCGTGTCTATCACCTCCCTGGTCTCTGGTACATTCTAGAGGCACCCCTCAATCTCCTATGCCCAGAATCTGCTTCTTTCCATTCTTTCTTCTGGTCCTCAAGGCTTCAGTTTTTCCCCAACCCCATACCACACCATGTTCCCCTCTTCCTTCCTAGTCCATTTTCCCTCCCTGATGCCTCACTCCCTCCCCCGTTGTGATTGCTTTTTGTTCCAGGTCAGCTGGGACTGAGGTGTCCTTATTTGGGCCCTTCAGCTTGTAGACCTTTTTGAGACTATGAACTGTATCTTGGGTATTCTGAACTTTATTGTTGGATAATATCTACTTATTAGTGAGTACATACCATGAATGTCCTTTTGGTTCTGAGTTACCTCTTACAGGATGATATTTCCTAGATCCATTTGCCTGCTAAATTCAGAATGTTCTCATTCCTAATAGCTGAGTAGTATTTCATTTTTTAAATAAAACACATTATCTGTCTCAATTCTTCTGTTGTGGGACATTTGGGTTGTTTCCAGCTTCTGGTTATAACAAACAAGGCCACTATTAACATAGTGGAACATGTGCATCTATGTAATGGTGGGACATCTTTTGGGTGTATTCCCAAGAGTGTTACTGCTGGGTCTTCTGGTAGATCTATTTCCAATTTTCTGAGGAACCTCCAGAATGATTTCCAGAGTGGCTGTAGTTGGGTACAGTTTTGGTAGTAACAAGAGTAACACAACCTAGCAGAGACTGCCAAACCACGGCCTTTGCTCAAATCAGATGGAGGGACAAGCAGGGACACGAGGAGAAGTTCTTTGCTATGTCTCTCTCAGGGAAGCTAAGATCAGTGATGACACAAGACCCACAGGTGTTGTACAACTAGCTCTATAAGTAAACTTAGTTCAGCCCTATCACCCTGTCAAGTGTTATTTATACACTCCAAATACTATATGTCTTCCATGACTTGCCTCAGCATGTTGCTCTAACTAGCCCAAGTCTATAGAGTCCTGAAAAATGTAGCTCAACTATGTAATGTAAGGTGAATCAATATATGTGTGTTGTTAGCAAAGAATCTTCCATCACATGCCCTTTCACATGTTTGCTTTAGCAGAACATTTTCTGTCCTGTGTCTGTTTTAGTGAAACTTTCCTTCAGAAGTCTTCCTTAGTTGCTCATCTGTGTTTACTTCAGGAAAACACTCCTTTATGTGTTTGCCCTAGCAAAACAACGTCAAACCCACTTGACTTTCCAAAGAACCTTAAGGTTCCACTTCATAGATCCAATCCCATCTTCAAGTGAAAGTGCTGTACTGATCTCCATAGTGACTCCACACAGTGGGGGAGATTTGCTGAATGAGGTGTCTGGGCATTTCAAACTGATTTTTACAACATCTAACATACGATGCCTTGAATAAAGGTCTTATAAACACAGGACAGAAATATTTCCAGTACTTTGGAGAGTCCCATTCATTTCAAGGTCCAAATTGGGAAGATCTCCTTGCCTTCTGTTAATACTTTCATTTAAATGGAGGATACATGAGGTGGTTATATGAAGTCATTGGTATTTCAAACAGTATTTTAATTCAACATAGCTGTGAATGATATCTATCATAGACTCGACCAAGGGCATTCCTGTCATAATTTATTCCACATAAGATCTCTTTCATATTAAGCACATGGCATTCATCTTTTAAGACAGAATGCTTGAGGTCAGGAACCAATGGATTTGCAGGTTTCCTATTAGCCTAAGAGAAACCATTTTGTGAAGAAGTTAGGCTTAAAAGTTAAAATAGGCCTGAATTTCAGGTTCCTAAGTACTGGCTTCTATCCAGGTTCTGTCTCCTAGAAGATGGATCCTTTTCCAGGTCAGGGTAAACCCCCTGCAGTTAGGTGGTCAACAATCTAAAAGTATAAATAACTTTGGCTCCTCAAATACCTTCTGGATTCAACAAATTACACAAAATAGGCCCTCACTCAAATTAAAATTAAATGGTAAAGCCTTTGAGGTCCTTAGGGTCACACAAACTCTGTGGGCCGGGTCAGCTTTCTAAAGGAAGATGCAAAATTATTTTTCTGACTGCAGAGAAATATTACTAAGTAAAAACCATAGATTGTCACATTCAACAGTTATCTATGTGATAGTTAATAGTTACTCATTTGTCCAAAACAAATGCTCTATAGAACAAGGGTGTCCTTTAGGTATCCCATGTGTTACTGTGAGAGATGATACTGTGTTCTTGTACAGAAACTAGGAAGGAAATAAATATGGAATGAAAGCTTTATGTATAATCTCAGACCCTACCTCAATTAGCATGTACATATATTGAGTTTATTAATGGGTTTGAACAACTTGCAGGATTATACTTATGTGACTTTTTCATTCTGGTATTCATATCTTACATTCTAAGAGACTGGAAATTTTGCTAGAAAACAGCCAGAGTTTACAGCACACATTCAGGTCACTTAAAACTATGATACAAGATTTTATTTGATCCAGTGTTATGTATGTGATTTCTAATGGTAAAAGTCATATTATACATTATTCTAAGAAACTCTATCAAAATTTTCAGTGACTTGGAATCTAGAGATATTTTTATCACTATGTATATTACAGTATTTGCTTTTATATGTTGTATTAAGTAAGGCCTGGTCGTCCTGGAATTTGGACCACCAACCAAATAATACACATCAAGGGACCCATGGTTCGGACCATATATGTGGGAGAGGATGGCCTCATTGGCCATCAGGGAGAGGAGAGGTCCTTGGGCCTGAGATTGTTAGAGGCCCCAGTAAAGGGGAATGTCAAGGTGGGAATATGGGAATGGGTAGGCGGGTGGGTGGGTTGTAGAATACCCTCATAGAGGCGGGGAGGGGGAGGGGATAGGGGGTTTCCAAAGAGGAGACCTAGAAAAGGGGAAACATTAGAAATGTAAATAAAGCAATAAAGCATCAAAAAAAAAAATAAACTAGATAGTTCACAAACAAAAAAAAAATTGCCAAAGGATGTTATCACTGGTGGAGAGACTGTGATTGTCAAGGTATGATGTACCATAGTGAACTCAATTATCCTCACTTTATTCATAGCTCTAATATTGAAAAGTTTACAAGGACAATATAGTTCTTTGGATAGGAGGGAGATAAATGGGCACTCAGAATCACCAATTTCAAACAAGTGGTTACAATAATCTCTATTGTCTTAGTCCCAGGGCAGCTTCATGCTTTCTAGGGTTTGTAACAGTTCCAGGATGTGGTTGTCACAGCATATTTAACAGTAATAGACTGCAGAGTCTTCAGATGTCATGCTGCTGATCTCCATGTATACTGGGCTGCAGGATTTCATTACAGTCAGTGTGGCCTTGCCCTTGAATTTCTGAGCGAATCCAGTACTACCATTTCAAGGATAAATATATACAACATACTCTAGGCTCTTTCAGTGACTCTGCTTCACAAAGTGCATGTTCTATTTAGTGAAGGTATAGACAGAAGCCTTACACAACAATTTCATTGATGAACCAGGCTTCCCCAGATCAGCCCCATACTATTGTAGTTTGACCTGGGAGAGGACACCTGAAAAGAGAAAGGCAGAAGAAATGGCATTGTCATCTCTGTCACTTTATTTCAAATTTGAAATTGTGGAGCCCCATACCTGTAGAGGCTACCAATAGAAAGAGGATACAGCAGCATCGAATGGTGAGTCAGAGTGTTCTGTGATGGTGGAGACGACACTGATTACAGATTGTGTGGATTGTGGAAATATCTCTATGTAACAACCATACCCTCCTGTAATTTACATAATTACGAGTAGTGGACTTCTTAAATAAGAATTAATCCAGCAGGAGAAAAAGGAGGTGGAGGAACCTGTGTAAGACATCAGGGTTCTAGGGTATAAGCCCTAATCATCTCTGGGGAAATGAATCCCATACCCTTTCCCTGAGCTCTGCTAAGAAGCTGTGAATGTAACATCAGGGATGAAGCTTTCAAAATATTTCTGGCCTGAGACTTTCACTCCACTTTGGGACAAATTTATCAGATGCATTTATAGAAGGAGGTTGTAATTATTGTGTTGATGGGAAATTTCAAATCCTGCTAAGGTATGAGAGTTTTCAGTCTCTTTCCTATACATAAAAATAATATTTGCCTTTATACCAATGTGCATACAAAAAAACTTATGAAAATGTCCTAAAGGGAACATATCTGAATAATAATAACACATCAACTTTTAGTGCAGTCCTATCTATAATAACTAAATTATGGAAATATAATACATGTCTGTCTATAGATGGTTTTATAAGGAAAGCATGCTCTTATATGCAACACAACAAACATATTACATTGAAAAAAATAAAATTGCATCACATTAAGGACTATCAAAAGAACTGTGTATAATACTATTTGTGTGTCCTGCAGCCTTGATCACACTAGCTTCAATGTGCAATTTGTAATGATGAATATAAACATTTATTACTGGTCAAAGGTCTGAGGATGATTTTCAGACTACCCAACTACGACTGCAGTTTAATGTTCTTTATCACACTCCCCACATCATTGAAGGACCATCACAAATGAGAGATTGGAAAGAACATAAGATCTAGAATGTGCGGTGGGAAGACAAGAAATATTATCTCAGGAATTGACATGATCATTGCACACATGAGACTTTAAGAGTTATTGTTACTAGCATAAGGCATCAATAAATTGAGCAAGATTCAGTTAAAGCATAAGAACCCTTTAAATACCTGAATATTTCATGTGTTTAGTTATAAGCTTAGCAATACCATTCTGATTGCTATGATCCACATGGTAGAAGGTGAGAGTTGAATTTCATAAATATTCCTCTCAGGTTAACACATCCATGTGTGATCTGCTTTCACTAATAAAGAACTACAATATATTTAAAATATTACAACACAATGGTGATGGACTAACAAGGACACAAGCCAAGAGTTGGATCTATTGGAATTTGATAATTGATGAGGAAAGTATAGTCCCACTTTTCTTGGAATGTTTCTGGGTCTTCCTTATGTAATAGTGAATGCCACATGTATGTGTATGCACACTGCACCAATTGGACTCCCTATATTATTTGTTAATGAAACAAAAGGGATCAGGAAGTTGGGATAGAGACCTACTGGAATATCCCAATGGAAGTGAGAGGGACATGATGGGTTAAATATGAACATGATACATTTAGTACATAAATGAAAATTCTAAAATAATAAGCAAACTAATTCTGGAAAATAAAAATAAAATCATATATATGTTTTGAATTTCCATGTAAATGAATATTTTACACAGTTTATATTTCTTCTATAATTTCTAATCTTTCGTTTCTGTCATTTTCCCTTTATTATGCTAGATAATTCCATCTATACACTATTATATATTGCTAAACATAATTGTATGTAACCATTCAATATCTAAGAACTTCTAATGAGATACTCATATTGCAGTGCAAAGGAAATATTAGTAGTCTCACAAAACAGACAGGAGCCAATCTTATGTAACTCACAGAAGTATCTTTATTCTATTCAAGCTATCTTGCCCCACACACACCAACATACTGCCCCCATGCAGTATAGTTTTGGTAGTGGAGGAGCCCCGAATATCTAGCAAGATGTGGGTAAATATGTAAGCATATAATTAGAAAGCTACTGTGGCCTTGAAAATAATTGGCTGATGCTGTGGGTCATATCATAAACTTACTTTCTGCTCCACTCTCTATTTGAGATCATTAGGAAGGGAGTGGCCTTATAACCTAAGGGTGCAGGATTGTGGGAGGAATAACCTGGAGACAGTGGTCTTGTTGAGGCTGTAACCTAGAAACACAGGTCTTGTTGGTAATTAAATTAGAAACTGGAGCTAGCCTCTGGTTTTGTTGGGGTAAACTAATGCTAGGTACCAGCCTATTAGTTTCCCTGAGTTTAAACTAAGATCAGGTTCTCTAAAATGGAGATTGAACTTATAAGATTTGGCCTCACAAGAAAATGTCTGAATAACTTCAGCAATATAATGGAAAGATAATATTATTGACTAATTTGTGGCTGAATACTCTGCAATCATTCTCACAACTTTGAGCAGTAATGAATGTCTGTATCAATCATTACACACGGCAGACAGAAGCTTCTTAATCAAGGCTGAATGCGGCACTAATTTCTTGTACAAATATAAATATTTATAAGGCACATTGACATCTTGACCTTTAGCAATACTACCACAGTCTACTAGAGCCTATGGCATTATGAGACTTGGGCACTTGAACATGTGTATTTGTCATGAAGTCTTTCTTAAATACTGGAATACAAATCTAATTAGATAGCAGTAGGTCACTATATAACAGTCAGGCACTAGTGAGTATATCTTACCTGAAGAATATTATAGTACACTAAAACATCAGAAACTATATAATATCACGGAGGCCTTTCTTCTCTCTGCAGTCTGCATAATATCATGCTGCACTATAAAACCTGGTGAACATAGAGAATTTGTAGTTGAGTTCAAGGTTGTATTCCCTATGGCCTACAAATAAATTCCTTTGATAAAGAAGATAAAACCATCTAGTGGAAAAAAGACAACATTTTCAACAAATGGTACTGGTTCAACTAGCAGACAGCACTTAAAAGAATGCAAATTGAGCGATTCTTATCTCCTTGTACAAAGCTCAAGCCCCAGTGGAACAAGGACCTCCACACAAAACCACATACACTGAATCTAATAGAAGTGAAAGTAGGAAAGAACCTCAAACACACTGGCACAGGATAAATTTTCCTGTACAGAACACCTATGGCCCAGTCTCTACGATCAACAACTGACAACTGGGACCTCATGAAACAGAAAAGCTTAAGTAAGTTGAAGAACACTGTCAATAGGACAAAAGGGGAACCCACAGTTGGGGAAAGAGCTTTACCAACTCTATATTCAATATAGAGCTAATAACTAATATATACAATGAGCTCAAGAAGTTAGACACCAGATAACAAAATAACCCAATTTAAAAATGGGGTACAGAGCTAAACAAAGAATTCTCAGCTGATGAATGCGAAATGGATGAGAAGCACCTAAAGAAATGTTCAATATCCTTAGTCATCAGGGAAATGCTAATGAAAACAATGCTGAAATTCCACCTCACACCAGTCAGCATGGCTAAGATCAAAAACTCAGGTGACAGCAGATGCTGGCAAGAATGTGGTGAAAGAGGAACATTGTCCATTGCTGATGGGATTGCAAGCTAGAACAATCACACTGG
>JAPYYD010006020.1:0-11532 GCA_028551405.1 Uromys caudimaculatus
GGCCTGACCCCCCCCCCGTCCTCCTGGAGGCTGGACCACTAACCAAAGAATACACATGGAGGGACCCATGGTTCAGACCACATATGTGGCAGAGGAGGGCCTTGTTGACCATCAGGGGGAGGAGAGGCCCTTGGGCCTGAGGGTGTTAGAGGCCCCAGTATAGGGGAATGCCAAGGGGGGAAGACAGGAGCCGGTGGGTAGGAGGGTGGGTGGGTGGGGGAATACCCTCATAGAGGCAGTGGGAGAGGGAAGGGGATAGGGGGTTTCCAAAGTGGAGACCTGGAAAGGGGGAAACATTTGAAATGTAAGTAAAGTATCAAAAATTAAAAATTAAAAAAAGCAGTTAAAGATAGAACTGGAAAAAATTATACTGAGTATAGTAATAAAGACCCAAAGTGACAAAAAAAAAAAAAAACCATAGATTACAAGTTCATTTTTCTGAATTACAATTTTCATCATCTTCCTAAATATTAAATTTATTCAAAGGAAAGGTGTGTGTATATTCATAGTTTTGTCATTTATTCCACTATTATTCATCCACAAATGGGCTCTAATATTTATTCAGGTTTGCTCTTTCAATTCGTATGTATACAGAAGTAAAGCAGCTAATCTAAAACACAGATGATATTCTCTGACTCATAAATTAACCTTTCTATCTAATGAGTAAAATCCCTTGTGAATTAAATGATTGCAGTGCTGAAAGATGTTCTAGCAATGGCTAATCAGGCCTGAGAAGAAGAGGATGCATCCACATTTGGACCCTTACCTGTCTTTTCTGCCCAGCCTTGACCACTTACAGGATCTTCCTGACCGCAAAGCAAATATGCACAAATTCTCTCCTTACATGGAGGAACCAACCAATGGTTGCAATTACATGCATAAGCCATCTTAGGAAAATAAAGGAGAAATTATTAAGAACACAGCAGACACTTGATTCGGTTAGGCTTTATAAATCAGCACACTTCCCTTTTTTTTACTGCATTGTAACAAATTATAATAATCACAAACAATGAGCAGAAGACATTCTAATGAACACAAGAGTCTGTTGATACAATATACTTAATCACTTGGAGAATTAAAGTCCTGCTGAAAATAAATATGCTTAAATCTCATTAACATCCTGATTCGAATGTAATTCTAATCTGTAGAGAAATGCAGGGCATAGAGCTCCAGTTGGCATTACCCACTTCATTAGTTGAAATTCTATTCTGTAGGAAAAAAAAATGTCTTTATGTTTGCATCCCTGAAGTAAAAATTACGCATGTGTTCAGAAGACAAATCCCTTTCACAAGAGGTAGAGGGCAGGCTCCATGCTGGGAAATGATTGTGCTTAATGGGCTTTGATGCCTCATTATCAAGAAAGGCTGGGGTTAGAGTTCATGTTTAATGCTCATGGTAGAAAAATGGCACAGACCATCATTCACTGTAGCCAGCCAGTGAGACCTTGATGCAAGATCCGCTGCCTCATGTATAGAAATGCACAGTTTCCACATTAGAAATGTGTTGTTTGTTTATTTGTTTGTTTGAGACAGAGTCTCACTATGGGTCCCAGACTGTCCTTAAATTCAAAACGCTCATTCCTTAACCTCACTAGTTCTAGCTTTCTAGGTAAACTATTGAATCTACATGCATAAGATGTATTACTATAATGGAGCCCCAGTTGAATGTAGTCGGATTATCGTGAGCACTTCCAAACTAAAGGCTATGCAGGGAAAGAGAAGCCAAGGACCATAAAAGAAGGAATGTGGTTCAGAAATGTAAAACTAAGGGCTATTTGAGGGGTTTTTAGAAGCCTAATACAGTAGAAGTTTGTAAAGTACATACAGATATGGAAGAAATCTAAATTCGAAATCACTACACAACAGGGAGGCAAAGCCCCAACCAGACATCTCTCACCACCATTGCTGGGAATGGCTAACACCTAATGAAGTATCCCTAAGCTGGCAGCTATCCCCATTGATAACCTCTCACAACAGAAAATTTAGTTTCTCCAATGGAGTCTCCCTGGGTATACAAACCACACTTCAGGGCAGGCCTGACACCCAGCAATAGAGGGCCAACACAAACTCGGTGGTATTTGGAGATGCGGAGTATCTCATGTACATGTTTTGTCTGGTTGCTTATTCTTCTTCTGAATGGTTAATTCAGATCTTCTGCTTATATATTATGGTTTCTGATTCTGCTTTATGGGGTGTGTGTGTGTGTGTGTGTGTGTGTGTGTGTGTGTGTGTGTGTGTGTGTGTGTGTTTCAGAATCTGTATGTTTCTGTTTCATTTTTGGTTAATTTACTTACTCACTTCACATCCTAATTGAAGGCCTTTCTCCTCTCCTCCTTGTCTCACCCTCACAAAGCATTTCCCCATTACCCCACCCCTCCTCCTCAGAGAAGGGGAAGACCCCCATGAGTACCAACCAGCCCTGGTACAGCAGGTCACAGCAGGACTAAGCATGCATCCTCTCCCACTGAGGCCAGACAAGGCAGCGCAGCTAGGGGAAGGGGATCCACAACAGAGCCTGGTGCCTTTTCTTTGGCTCTTTTCCCCCCGTTTGTTCTGTCCTACTCTTATTTGTTTGCTTTAATTTTACTTTTATTTTTTAGATGTCTGTTTGTATTGTAATGAGAGAGAGAAAGAGAAAGAGTGTAGATTTGGGAGGGCAGACAGGTGAGGAGAAATCTGGAAAGACGTAGGAGAAGGTGAGCCAGGGGAAACCATAGTCAGAATATGTTGCATCAAAAACTCTATTTTCAATAAAAAGGCCACGCCCTTGAAACATGGCTATGTTCTTCATAAGTTGTTTTGTTACATGTGTACATACAGATGTTTTCCAAATATGTATGTAAAAAGCATGACATACTTCACACTGCTTGCAAATTTTAAACAGCGTGCTTTCTTGTATGTGTTTTTTTATTATTATTATTACCTGGCAGTTTCTTAGCTATATTCTAACTTCTACCATAAACCTCATTTCCCCTTTCCCTGTCAAAACCATTTTACTAAGTCTATCAGAAGTATCTCTTGACTGCATCGGCAACCAACTCAAATACAAGCTGCCGGGGACTCCCATGAGGGATTTTCTTAATCTAATTTCTTCTTTGTAGCAGGAAGACCCACCCTAAGTTTGGGCCATGCCTTCCGGTGGCAGCCCAGACAAATGGACTCAGAAGAAGGACACTTTGATTTTTGCCTGCCCCCCCTCACTCTGGCTGCTGAATTCATCTCTCCTGGGCTGTGGCATTCATTCCTTCGCTGATATTAGAACCAAATATTCAGAATTTCAAGATAGACTGAAAACCAGCAACTCTCCAGGAACACTTTGGGCCTCCAGCACCAGATTGTTACTACTGAGACAATCAGCCTTGAGGACTGAGACACTCCTGGATTCTCCACCAGTGTGAAGCTAACATTGATGGACTATCCACCTCATAACCCATAAGCCAGCCTTTTAACATCAGTCTGTCTGTCTGTCTGTCTGTCTACATATTTGTCTTCATTCTATCAGTTTCTTGAGAGAACCCTGACAAATACATCCATCTCATCCATCTTGTATCTGGCATTGGGTGGTAGGTATAAAAATGGGTCAGACCTTGTACCTTTACAAATTAAGCTTACAATCTGCAGTGGCAAAGGAAAAAAACTATTGATAATTACAATATTGACATTAGCTGTATTTTTATCCAGTCTTCATCTTTAAAGAATAAGCCATTTTAAAAAATAGTCTCCATTTTATTAACTAAGTTATGTTATATTTTCTGTTTTTCTCTCAATATTTAGCAAAGTGTCAGACAGTGCTCAGTAATCTTTTGTTGGATTTTACTGACAAAGATAGCCTACAAATTTGCATGTATTTGTGTTTCTGTAACAGACTTATAAATTTCACTTGATACATCTCCACCTAAATATGGTTGTTATCTACTGGTATCAAGACAGTAATCAACTCCACAACTTTGAAACCTGGGAAGGACCTCCACTCATCCCAAACTTTCTCACTGAGCTTACAACAGTCAGAATAGGTTTATAAAGATAAACACATCCATATGACTACAATGAAAATGTTGAATTATAAATGGAGTATGCCTTTGTCAGGATAACCTTAAAAATTGGCTTATCAGAATTTTCCCTCAGTACCATTTAGTAGAGACAAAAAAATCTGAGAACAAAACATAGCAAACAAATTAAAGGACTTCCTGGGCTACTTGGATTTGGTCTTACATTTTCAGTGAAAATTTTTAAATGCTGTGTAATTGCTATAGTGAACCTGTTAAAAAGCAGAGCAAAGGCCTTGAACTCACAACTTTGAGAACTGGAGTTTTACAATGGAATTTTTCTGTTGGTCTATATATGGTGAATATCTAGAGATTCGTGAGAAGTAACCCCAGGAATAAATGCAGTCTTATCAAGCAGGAAACAATAAGAACCTATTGATAATTGTCTTTGTGTGACTTGGCCATATGCAAGAGAATAATATACAAAGCAGTTGCTCACCTAAACATCGTGTCCTCTGCTCAGAGCAAATAGGCAGCATCAAGGTATACGCAAAACTGTCTTGCTTTCACTTCTGACACCTCAAGATACAGAAAGGGAGGGCTTTTTGTTCTCTTGATATGTTCTCTTATTTTAATTCACACCATTATTTATTTTTAACATGAGAGTTTCTGGCTGCTACCCTTTGAGTCTGAAATTCTCACCAAATACCATGAAGTCTTAGTCACTGTCCTATGATGCTGTTATGAACGATTCCATCTTTAATAACTTGGGTTGAGTTGGAAGAAGTTAGGTCATTGGGTCATCCCATTACAGGACATGTTGGAAACCTGTCCCTATCTATGTCCACCCATTGTCTTCTGTTTTCTCCTTTCGTTAGCATTGCTGTGGCTGCAGTGAAACGCCATGAACAAAGCAACTTGAAGATGAAAGTGTTTGTTTAGAATGTGCTTCCATGTCACAGGTCATCATCCAAGGAAGTCAGAACAGGAAATAAAGAAGAACAGAAACATGGAGGCAGGAGTTGATCCAGAAGTCATGGAAGGGTGCTGGTTACCGGCTTGTTTCTCACAGCTTGCTCAGCCTGCTTTCTTATAGAACCCAGGACCACAATGGCTCAAGCTCTACAATCAACAATTTATAAATGAGACCTCATGAAACTGAAAAGCTCCTGTAAAGCAAGGGATACCATCAATGGAACAAAATGGCAGCCAACAGATTGGGAAAGGATCTTCACCAACCCTACATCTGTCAGAGGGCTAATATCCAAATATATAAAGAACTCAAGAAATTAGACAGCAACAAACTAAATAACCCAACTGAAAAATTGGGTACAGAGTTAACCAGATAGATAACTCTCAACAGAGGACTGTAAATGGCTGAGAAGCACTTAGAGAAATGTTCAACATCCTTAGTCATCCGAAAAATGCAAATCAAAATGACCCTGAGATTCCATCTTACACTGGTCAGAATTGCTAAGATCAAAAACTCACATGACAGCACATGCTGTCTAAGATGTAGCAAGGGGAACACTCCTTCACTGTTGGTGGGAGTGCAAACTTGTACAACCACTCTGGAAATCAATTTCGCAGCTTATCAGAAAACTGGGACTATTTCTACCTCAAAACCCAGATATACTTCTCCTGGGTATATACCCAAAAGATGCTCCACCATCCCACAAGGACATTTGTTCAACTGTGTTCACAGAGGCTTTATTTGTAATATCCAGAAATAGGGGATGGGGGGAACTAGATGTCCCTCAACTGAAGAATGGATAAAGAAAATGTGGTTCATTTACACAATGGAATATTATTCAGCTATTAAAAACAAAGACGTCATGAAACTTGCAGGCAAATGGATGGAACCTGAGAGTATCATCCTGAGTGAGGTAACCCAGAAAGACATGTATGGTATGTATTTACTTATAAGTAGACATTAGCCATAAAGTACAGGATAACCATCCTATAATCCACAGACCCAAAGAAAATGGATAATAAGGAAGATGCACACATCTCGCTCAGAATGGGAAACTAAACAGTCATTGGAGGTGGATGGAGAGAGGGAAGTAGATAGAGGACGGGTCAAGGAGGGGAATGACGATACTGATCAGGTGTGGAGAGACAGGGTGAGGGCTGGGATTGAACATAGACATCGGAGCAAGCATCTCTGGTGACTAGCTGGATTCAGGGAATCTACCGGGGTGACCCTAGCCAAGATTCCTATCAGCGGGGCAAATAGAGCCGAAAGTGACCACCTCCTGTAGCCAGGCAGGACTTTCAGAAGAGGAGGGGGACAGCACTCCACCCATTAAAACCTTCAACCCAAAATTTGTCTTTCCTACAAGAAGTGCAGGGAGAAAGATGGAGCAGAGACTGAGGGAACAGCCAACCAATGACTGCCCCAACTTGAGACCCATCCCATGGGAGAGAGCTACCTCCTGACACTATTAATGACAGGAACTGTCTAAGAGGCTTCATCCAGTAGCAGATGGAGGCAGATGCGGTAACCCATAGCAAAACATCAGGCAGAACTTTGGGCAGTCTTCTGAAAGAGTGGGAGATAGAATTGGCGAAGCATGAGGAGTCCAGAACAACACAAGAATTCCTACAGAGAAAATTAACCTGAGACCATGGGGGCTCCCAGGGAACTGGGCCACCTACCCAGGAGCATGCAAAAGCCCGACCTAGGCCGCCTACACATTTGTAGCAAATGCGCAACTTGGTCTTTGTGGGGGGTCCCATAACAAGTAGAGCAGTGTTGTCTCTGTCCCTATTCCCTGATATTAGCTCCCGTTCCCCCACCCTGAGCTGCCTGGTCGGGCCTCAGTGGCAGAGGATGTGTCTGTTCCTGCTAGGACTAGATGCTCCAGTGTGGGGTGGTACTCAACAGGGTCTCCCCTCCTCTGAAGAGAAGTGGAGGAGCAATGGGAAAGGGGATCTGTAAGAGTGGGATGGGGAGGAGGAGAGGGAGGGAGGGGGCTGTGATCAGAATGTAAAGTGAATAAAAAAATAAGTTATTGAAAACAGAACAAAAACGAAAAAGAACCCAGGACCACAAGCCCAAGGATGGCCCTACCCATTGTGGGCTGGGCCCACCTCCCATTAATCACTAAGAAAACACCCTACGTGCCTTAGCTTGTGTCAAGTTGACGTGAAACTCTCTCGCACAGCTACCACAGATAAGGTGAACAGGAGTCCTTCGCCAAGTATCTCACCGTGAGTGTACTGAGACACCTCAAGCCCAGGGATTAGGATCAAGTGACTTAAACCTCTAAAACCAGGATAAATCTTTAACCCCTTATAAATTGATTTTCTGATATTATTTTGTCTCCTTGACAGAAATCTGCTTATCGCACTGGCTAATTTTCTATTCCTTTTTCCAAGTTCACAGTTTACGGTACAGGACTCGAATATGTGTATTCATTTTGAACCAGCTGTGTCTCTTCTTACTCTCACCTCTAAGCCCATTAGGGATGCCACTGTCCCTGTAGGCTTGACAGTATATTTGAGAAAATAGAAGCGTTAAGCAATGACAGTCCCAAGAGGCTCAGAGAGAACAAGATCCTTGGATGCCAAACACCTTAGGAAAACTATCGCCACCATCTACGGATCCATTCACTTAAAAAAAAAAAAATTCCTCCAAAAAACAATTGCTCATGTTAAGAGCTTTTAGAGATACAGTTCTTAAGGAAAAGCAGTATCCTTTTCTGGGGAGGGTGGTACTAATTGTATCATGAAAATATGGCTGTTCGGTTTCCAGCCCCTAATACTACAGGACTCTGTAAATTCTAAGTTTAATCGTACATGTCTAAGAGGCACAAATGAGTAAAGGAAATAAAGGCAGAATACTAGAGCTGTGCAGCATCCTGCACACACCGGCTTATACAGAACGCCCCATTGGAATGCAAACGCGCCTATGTAAACACGTTTGATAGCTTAGTTTTATCTCTTTATATTTACAAATAAAACTCAACATCTGGGCTGGAGGGATGACTCTTCCAGAAGACCTGGGCTCTCTCTGGTCCTACCATCCACATCAGCCAGCTCAGAGTTTTAACTCCAGTTCCACGGCGCCCAACACCCTCATCTGGCCTCCAAGAGCACCAGGCACACCCATGGTGCACATGCGTTCATGCAGGCAAATGCTCACGCACATAAAATAAAAACAAATAATTAAAAATTCAACTTCAAATCCATGTATACAATATCCTCACCTATGGTTTTGACAGTTTCATACTAATCTTGCCTTGACTTATCAGTTTTCTCTCAGTACCAATTAGTAAAATGTTCCATACAAAGATCAGAGAATTCTATGTGGTTGAGCTACAGTGTCAAGAGGCTTGTCAAGTATTGACAAAAGACTCAGATGGACGGCTGGAGTTTTTCAGCACCAGTGACTTTATTAAACAACACGGAGAATCAAAGGTAACTATTTTTATACCTCTACAATAACTTCAGACTGTGATTTCTCTGGCAAATTAAGATAGCCTTCAAAGAATCTATAAGTTTAAAAACTGTCAGGGTAATGTGAACTGAAGTAAGCTGGCCCAGTTATTTGTAATTAAATTATACAGTGTTATAATTTTAAGATGATAATCTCCAAGATACTGTCAAATCTCTTTATGAATTTTGGAAGATAAAATAATGCAAGCCTACTGAAACTAATGATTGACTATCTTTCTCCTTGTTTGACACAGATTGCATGTACTAGGTATAATATCTAATTAGGGAAGTTGAGCTGCCATAATCCCAGCTTCTATCTTATAAAGCTGCTTATATCATTAAATCTGGACTCGGTGGTTCTCCCTGTAACCCAGGATGAAGGAGTGAGCGAGCAGAGTACATCAGTGAAGTTTATGTGGGTGGGAACGTAATCTACAGATGAGGTGATTTTTACAAAGGAAAGCAGGTTCAAGGAAAAGAGGATCTTCACTCTTGTACAATCCATCGGCTTCCTGTTTAGCTCTTACACAATTTATATGAGCAATCCTAGCTTCAGATCACTTAAATATTCTTTCTTTGACATACATATTTATAGTTTCAAGGGGCACCTTTCTTTATGAAGAAAGCCTAAGTAAACCGTATACATAGTATATGAACGAGGATGTGAACTGGTATTTGAGTGGTTCTTTTGACTCGCTCTTTCTCTGCTTTTGTTCACTGTGCGGGTTAACTGACGACTATTTTTTGATGAGCTGGTGAACAGTAGTTTCACTGTGAGATATTTGTTCATACCAGCAGAAGCTGAGCATTGGTAAACAAGATGCAAAAATCCCCTGATCCTCAACTTCTTCCCTGTATTCCTGTAATGTGTGTATGTGTGTCTGTGTGTGTATGTATGTGTATGTGTGTGTGTGTGTGTATGTATGTTTATGTGTGTGTTTGTATGTGTGTGCGTGTATGCATGCGCATGTTTATGTGTTTGTGTATGTATATATATGTGTTTGTGTATATGTGAGTATGTGTGTGTATTTGTATATGTTTGTGTATTTGTGTGTGTTTGTGTATTTGTGTGTGTTTGTGTGTGTATGTATATGTGTGTTTGTGTGTATGTGTGTGTCTATATGTGTGTGTAAGTATGTATGTGTAAGTATGTGTGTGTAAGTATGTGTGTGTAAGTATGTGTGTATGTGTGTGTAAGTATGTGTGTGTAAGTATGTGTGTGTAAATTTGCATGTGTAAGTATGTGTGTGTAAGTTTGTGTGTGTAAGTTTGTGTGTGTAAGTTTGTGTGTGTGTTTGCATGTTCGTGTGTGTGTTTGCATGCTTGTGTGTGTGTTTGTGTGTGTGTTTGCATGTGTATGTGTGTGCCTGTTTGCGTGTATATGTGTGTGTATGTGTATGTGTGTGTGTTTCTGTGTGCATGTTTACATCTGTGTGCACATCTGGCTCACGGTGCAAGCACACATGTGTGGAAGCCCTGGCTGATGCTGCATGTTTTCCCCTATCACCCTACATAGTAATTTTTTTAGACAGGGTGAGGCTCCAAGCATTCTCCTGTCTCCACCTCCCTAGCACTGGCACTAGAGTGCCATAACAACGAGGTTTTCTCTTGTTGTTCTTTAATGTGAGTGTTGAGGATCCAAACGTAAGCGTGTCATCCTTTCATGACAAGCACTTTACTGTCTGAGCCATCTCCCCCGCCCTGCTTCACCATGATCCAGCTTTATAGAGGACCGTCATCACACAGAACCTTCATCAAGCCCTCCCAACTGCCTTGAAAGAGAATCACTGCCAGGGCCTCCGATGATAAGGTTAACCTGTCTGCTTTTAAGTGTTTTAAGTCAGTGAACTCAGAATATTTAACTTATTGTGACTCCAGGAAGAGAATGAGCAGCCTAGTGTATTTTTCTCAGTTACCTGAGATAAACTACTTTATTGTCCAATTTTTTTTCATTTCTCCTTACCTCACCAATTACGGCCTGTCTGTATTAAATAATGACATTATTTTATTACACTCTTTTTTTTTCTCATTATTTTTATTATTATTATTATTATTTGTCTAGGGGTAGGACTCCAAGAGATATTTTCTTCTGCATTCTTATGACTTTTCATGTCGTTTCTCAGGATTTTGTAGAATAGATTTTAAATATTAATTAACAAAGAAAATTTTCTCATATATTCAATATGCTCCCCTTCATTTTTATAAAACTTATGACATAGAGAAATATATATTTCATAAACATCTAATTTCAGTTAAATATGTTTATGTTAATTATAAGAACACATGGTATATTTATCTCTGACTTGATTGGAAATAATAATGGATTTTATATTACTTTTACATGACCTATCGTTTTCAATAGATTATTTAACCAAATATGCATTCAGATTTGATTAAATCAAATTAATTCATATTAATATCATGCACTTAATTAAAATTTTGTTTTACTTCACTTAACTATATATTAGCACTATTCTTTATTTGTCTGTGTGCACATGTATGTATGCATCTTCATGTGTACATGCACCCAAAGGCATGTGCCCACATGGCCAGAAGAGGGAGCTCGAGTTCCTGGAGTGGGAGGTACAGGCAATTTTATGTCATTCAATATAGGTGAGAGGATCCACACTTGGTCCTCTGGAAGAACAGCAAGCAGCAAGCGTGCATACATCCTGAGCCATCTCTTGAGACCCACTTTTTTTTTTTTTTTTTTAAAGTTCACTACCATGGAGGCTTATTCTTATGAACATAGAAGAAAATATATTTCAGTGATGACATTTAACTTATAAATAAAGGAGATGAAAGTAAATCCAAGCATATCTTGTGATTTTCTCTCCTGGGATTTCCTTATAAATCAAATATTAATAAAATTATTCTATAGGCTGCATTCCACAAACTCTCATTATTTATAAATGCACTAATGCACACCTATTTTTCCCAGTGAGGGAAACAAAATGAGCACCATCATTTTGGAAACATAAATTTTAAATATATGACATGTGTTTCATTCACATTTTTTTTTTTATAATTTTTTTTATTTATTTATTTTTTTTTTGATATTTTATTTACATTTCCGATGATTCCCCTTTTCTTTAGAAACCCCGTGT
>JAPYYD010006021.1:0-11532 GCA_028551405.1 Uromys caudimaculatus
CCACTCACGGCCCTTCCAAGTTCCTGTGAGGTTACCTTTCTACGGCGCTCGTTGGCTACCGACTCCTGGCGTCCCAGGCAGAGGTTTCCCCCTTTCTACGGCGCTCGTTGGCTACCGACTCCTGGTGTCCCAGGCAGAGCGCCTCCAACTTTTTATGTAGTCAAAGATCACTTTGAATCTCTGATCCATCTGCCTTCACATATGCAATACCAGAATTACAAGATTGCATTCACCACACCTGGTTTATATGATGGCAGGGATCAAACCTAGAACTTTCTACTGCTAGGCGTGACCTGTTCCAGCCAAGACACATCCCAGGACCAATACTTTGATGGCATCTTGTTGTGGGATAGCCAACAGAGAAGACTGTTTGAACATAGATTTAAGACAATAGAAAGTCTTTATTAGCCAGCTGGGTGTTCAAGATCCCAGTGTAGCCCTGAGCCTTTCTCAGGGTGAGATTTTAAGTACAAAAACTATGTTCTGGGTTGAGATGCTTCAGTTAACCAAAACAGCCAAAAGAAGAATTACAGGAGCCAAAAATCAAGGTAAATGCATTCACAAACATTTTTAGAACTATATGGACTTTAATGGATTAGGTCTTTGTTTTAGTTTTGGCAGGTGGTGCTGTTGACTTAGTTAGGGTTTTACTGCTGTGAACAGAAACCATGACCAAGGCAACTCTTATAAGGATGACATTTAATTGGGGCTGGCTTACAGGTTTAGAGGTTCAGTCCATTATCATCAAGATGGGATCATGGCAGCACCCAGGCAGGCAAGGTACAAGAGGAGCTGAGAGTTCATCATCTTGTTCTGAAGTCAAACAGAAGATTGGCTTTCAGGCAGCTAGGACAAGAGTCTTAAATCCCGTGCCACAGTGACACATCTATTCCAATAGTGCCACTCCTTGAGCCAAGCATATACAAACCACCACATTCCACTCCCTGGCCTCCATAGGCTTGTTCAAACGGATAAGCCTATAGGAGCTATACCAATGCCATAGCATAATAAAAAACTACATTTAGTCCAGCTTCCAAAGGTCTCATAACCTATAGGGTCTCAACAATATTAAAAGCCCAAAGTTCAAAGTCTCTTCTGAGAGTCATCCAATCACATAACTGTAATCCCCAAAGCAAGACTGGAAACCATCTGGGCAAACTCCAAACTCCATATCTCCATGTCTGAGGTCAAAGCAGTTTTCAGATCTCCAACCTACTTGTTGACTGCCACAAACTTCTTTCCCTTGGACTGGTTCTGCTACCTGTTAGCAGCTTTCCTCAGCAGATATTCCATGGCTCTGGCATCTATGGGTCTCCAAGTCAACTTCAACTTCACAGCTTCTTGTTCCAGTGTCTGAGATCCATACATGATCTTCTGGGCTCCTCCAAAGACCTTGGCTCACTTCCCCAGCTCTGTCCTCTGTAGGACTCTAAGCAGTGCTGCTACTGCTGTAATTGGTGATCATCCCATGGTACTGGCATCTCCAATAAGCTGGGGCCTTTTCCTGCAACTAGGCTTCACCAATATCCTCTAATAGGCTCTCTTAATGGTGGCAAACCTCATCTTCTTTGCTTCACACCTCCAGTCCTGGCCTGTCAACTGAAACTGAGGCCTTTACCAGTGCCTTACCTGACCTCTCATAGTATCAAGTCTCAGCTGTTTGTCATGACCCCAGAATACCTTCAAAACCAGTACCACCTTGGTGACTCTTATACATTACCAGGTCCAGCTGCAGCATGAGGGACAACCTTGGGTATCTCTGGAACACAGCTTATTTCTGCTCTCAGAAAACACTTACCAGAAGATTTCATCTCAGTGATGCTAGTCCCTTCTTAATCACTGTACTGGCTAGTTTTGTGTGTCAACTTGACACAAGCTGGAGTTATCACAGAGAAAGGAGTTTCAGTTGAGAAAATGCCTCCATGAGATACAGCAGTAAGGCATTTTCTCAATTAGTGATCAAGGGCAGAGGGCCCCTTGTGAGTGGTACCATCTGTGGGCTGGTAGTTGTGGGTTCTATAAGAGAGCAGGCTGAGCAAGCCAGGAAATGCAAGCAAGCCAGTAAGTAGCATTCCTCCATGGCTTCTGCATCAGCTCCTGCTCCTTGACCTGCTTGAGGTCCAGTCCTGACTTCCTTTTGTGATGAACAGCAGCATGGAAGTGTAAGCTCAATAAACCCTTTCCTCCCCAACTTGAATCTTGGTCATGATGTTTGTGCAGGAATAGAAAACCTGACTAAGACAAATTGGTACCAGCGTAGTGGGGTATTCCTGTAACAACCTGACCATGTTTTGGGGAGGACTGTGGAAGGACTTTGGAACCTTGAGCTAGAAGATCCATTCAGTCTTAAGAGCTTTGTGGGATGTTGTGTAAGAGCTGGGAAGATAATGTTGAGAACAGTGCAGAAGATGGAGGCCTGGCTTGGGAAATTTCAGAAGGAAGATTAAAGACTCTTATCAGGGCCATGGCTATTTTGACTATGAAGATTCTGTGGTTTTGGTTAGCTGGGGCTGAAGAAATTAGCTGTGATTAACAAGATACCAGAACTACTAAAGCAAAACCATTGCATTGCTGGGACTATTGATGCTGCTTAGCTGGAGCTAAGATATTAGCAGTGATTAAGAAGAGACCAGTAGCTTCCGAATTCCATCTGTGGCAGGAGACCTCTGCCTGGGACACCAGGGCTCCATAGCCAAATAGCACCAGGAGAAAGGTAGCCTCCCCAGCTTCAGGACACAGGGACTGAAGAAAAGCCTGAGACAGGAGCCTTCCAGTTTCCATCTGGTGGAAGACCTCTGTCTGGGTCACCAGGGGTCCATAGCCAAAGAGCACCAGGTGAAAGCTACCCTCCCAGGACTGTGGAAAGGCTGTGAGTGGGGTTAAGACAAGCACCACTGCTCAGAGGGACCCACCTGGAATCCTCAGGACACAGGGACTGAGAAAAGCCAGGGACAGGAGCCTTCCAGTTTCCATCTGTGACAGGAGACTTCTGCCTGGGCCAAAGGGCTCCATAGCCAAATAGTGCCAGGAGAAAACTACCCTCCAAGAAGTGTGAAAAAGCGGTCAGTGGGGTTAAGACTAGCACCACTGCTCAACAGGACTAGCCCTAAATCTTCTGGAAACAGGGCCTGAGGAAAAGCCTGGGACAGGAGCCTTCCGGTTTCCAGCGGAGGCAGGAGACCTCTGCCTGGTACACCAGGGCACCATAGCAAAATAGCAAGAGGAGAAAACTACCCACCCAGGACTGTGGAAATGCTGGGAGTGGGGTTAAGAGAAGCACCACTGCTCAGTGGGACCCAACTGAAATCCTCAGGATACGGAGACTGAGGAAAAGCCTGGGACAGCAGCCTTCTGGTTTCGAACTGTGGCGGGAGACCTCTGCCTGGGCCAACAGGGCTCCATAGCCAAATAGCGCCAGGAGAAAGCTAGCCTCCCAGGCCCTCAGGACACAGGGACTGAGTAAAGGCCAGGGACAGGAGCCTTCTGGTTTCCATCTATGGTGGAAGACCTCTGCCAGGGCCACCGGGGCTCCATAGCCAAAGAGCACCAGGTGAAAGCTAGCCTCCCAGGTCCTCAGGACACAGACATTGAAGAAAAGCCTGGGACAAGAGCCTTCTGGTTTCCATCGTTGGCGGGAGACCTCTGCCTGGGCCACCAGGGCTCCATAGCCAAGTAGCCACAGCAAAAAGCTACCCTCCTAGGAGTGTGGAAAAGCCATGAGTGGGGTTAAGACGAGCACCACTGCTCAACAGGACCCACCCTAAATCCTCTGGACACAGGGACTGAGGAAAAGCCTGGGATAGGAGCCTTCCGGTTTCCATATGTGACAGGAGACCTCTGCCTGTGCAACCAGGGCTCCATAGCATAATATCCTAGGACAAATCTAGCCTCCCAGGCCCTTGGGACACAGGGACTGAGGAAAAGCCTAGGACAAGAGCCTTCCAGTTTCGATCTGTGGCAGAGGAACTCTGCCTGAGCAACCAGGGCTCCATAGTCAAATAGTGCCAGGAGAAATCTACCCTCCCAGGGGTGTGGAAATGCAGTGAGTGGGGTTAACATGAGCACTAATCCTCAGCAGGACCCGCCCAAAGTGCTCGGTACACAGGAACTGAGGAAAAGCCAGGGACAGGAGCCTTCCGGTTTCCATCTCTGGCTGGAGACCTCTGCCTGGGCCATGAGGACTCCATAGCCAAATAGCGCTGGGAGAAAGCACCCTCCCAGGAGTGTGGAAACGCAGTGAGTAGGGTTAAGACAAGCTCACTGCTTAACAGGACCCACCCGAAATCCTCAGGACAGAGGGACTGAGGAAAAGCCTGGGACAGGAGCCTTCCTGTTTTCATCTGTGTCGGGAGACCTCTGCTTGGGCCACCAGGGCTCCATAGCTGCAGAACACAGAGACTGAGGAAAAGCCATGGACAGTGGCCTTCAAGTTTCAATCTGTGGCAGGGGAACTCTGCCTGGGCCACCAGGGCTCCATAGTCAAATAGTGCCAGGAGAAAACTACCCTCCCAGGAGTGTAGAACAGCTGTGAGTGGGGTTAAGAGGAGCACCACTGCGGAGCGGGACCCGCCCAAAACCCTCAGGACACAGGGACTTCGGAAAAGGCAGGGACAGGAGCCTTCAGGTTTCCATCTGTGGCAGGAGACCTCTGCCTCTGCCACCAGGGCTCCACAGTCAAATAGCACCGGGAGAAAGGTAGCCTCCCAGGCCCTCAGGACACAGGAACTGAGGAAATGCCTGGGACAAGAGCCTCCCGATTTCCATCTGTTGTGGGAGACCTCTGCCTGGGCCAACAGTTCTCTATACCCAAATAGCACCAGGAGAAAGCTACCCTCCCAGTAGTGTGGAAAAGTCATGAGTAGTGTTAAGAGGAGCACCACTACTGAGCGGGACCAGCCCAAAACCCTTGGTACAAAGGGACTGAGAAAAAGCCTGGGACAAGAGCCTTCCTGTTTCCATCTGTGGGGAGAGACCTCTGCCTGGGCCACCAGGGCTCAATAGCCAAATAGTGCTGGTAGAAAGCTAGCCTCCCATCCCCTCCAGACACAGGGAATGAAGAAAAGCCTGGGACAGGAGCCTTCCGGTTTCCACCTGTGGTGGGAGACCTCTGCCTGGACCACCAGGGCTCCATAGCCAAATAGCAACTAGGAGAAAACTACCCTCCCAGGAGTGTGAAAAAGCCATGAGTGGGGTTAAAACTAACAACACCTTTCAGCAGTACCCACCCAGAATCCTCGGGACACAGGGATGAGGAAAAACCACGGACAGGAGCCTTCTGCTTTCCATCTGTGTCCGGAGACCTTTGCTGGCCCACCAGGGTTCCTTAGCCAAATAGCGCTGGTAGAAAGCTAACCTCCCAGGCCCTCGGGACGCAGGGACTAAGGAAAAGCCTGGGACAAGAGCCTTCTGCTTTCCTTCTGTGGTGGGAGATCTCTGCCTGGGCCACCAGGGCTCCATATCCAAATAGTGCCAGGAGAAAGCTACCCTCTCGGGAGTGTGGAAAAGCCATGAGTGGGGTTAAGATGAGCACCACTGCTGAGCAGGACCTGCCTGAAAACCTCAGGACACAGGGACTGAGGAAAAGCCAGGGGCAGGAGCCTTCTGGTTTCCATCTGTGGCAGGAGACCTCTGCCTGGGCCACCAGGGCTCCATAGCTAAAAGATGCCTGGAGAAAGCTACCCTCCAAGAAGTGTGGAACAACTGTGAGTGAGGTTAAGAGGAGCACCACTGCTGAGCGGGACCCGCCTGAAAACCTCGGGACACAGGGACTGAGGAAAAACCAGGGACAGGAGCCTTCCAGTTTCCATTTCTGGCAGGAGACCTCTACCTGGGCCACCAGGGCTCCATAGCCAAATAACACCAGGAGAAAGCTAGCCTCCCAGGCTCTCCGGACACAGGGACTGAGGAAAAGCCTGGGACAAGAGCCTTCTGATTTCCATCTGTGGCAGGAGACCTCTCCCTGGGCCACCAGTGCTACATAGCCAAATAGCACCAGGACAAACTACCCTCCCAGGAGTGTGGAAAAGCCTTGAGTGGGGTTAAGACGAGTGCCACTGCTCAGGAGAACCCACCCTAAATCCTCTGGACACAGGGACTGAGAAATAGCCTGAGACTAGAGCCTCCCGGTTCCATGTGACAGGAGACCTCTGCCTGGGTCACCTGGGCTCCATTGCCAAATGGCACCAGGAGAAAGCTACACTCCCAGGAGTGTGGAAAAGCTGTGTGTGGGGTTAAGATGAGCACCACTGCTCAGTAGGATCCACCCAGAATCCTCGGAACCCAGGGACAGAGGAAAAGCTGTGGACAGGAGCCTTCTGGTGTCCATCTGTGGCAGGAGACCTCTGCCTGGGCCACCAAGGCTCCATAGCCAAATAACACTGGGAAAAAGCTAGCCTCCCAGACCTTCAGGACACAGGGACTGAGGAAATACCTGGGACAGGAGCCTTCTGGTTTTCATCTGTGGCTGGGGACTTCAGCCTGTGCCACAGGACTCCATAACCAAATAGTGCCGGGAGACAGGTAAACTTCCAGGAGTGTGGACAAGCCTGTCTCCTAGAAGGACTCTCCTGTAATCCCAGTACACAGTGACTAAAGAGTGTTCTTCTGGTTTCTTTCAGCTGCCAGGGAGCTTATCCTGTGACACAGGGCTCCATATTCAAATAGTGCCAGGAGAGAGTTGGTATCCCAGGAGTGCCAACACACCTTCAAGCACAGGCAAGACCACCACTTCTGTTCAAATTCACTGGATCAAGAGGGAACCTTGCAGAGCCATCAGGACACAGGAACCAAGGAACAGCTGGGGACAAGATCCTTCTGGTTTCTGTGTGCAGTCCAGAGCCGACCCTGTTCCACAGCTCTCCAAACCCAAATTCCTCTCAGAGAGAGCTGGTCTTCAAGGAGTATTGACACAGAGGCTTGCAGGAGGGACAAGCCACAGCCAGAGAGAGTAAGACCAGCTAACACCAGAGTTAACCGAATGGCAAAAGGCAAGGGCAAGAACATGAGGAACAGACACCAAGGCTACTTGGCATCATCACAAAACAGCTCTCCCAACACAGAAAGACCTGGATACCCCAACACACCAGAAAAGCAAGATTCAGATTTAAAATCATTTCTCATGATGATGATATAAGACTTCAAGAAGGAAATAAATAACTCCCTTAAAGAAATACAAGAGAACACAGGTAAACAACTAGAAGCCCTTAAAAACGAAACAAAAATCCATTAAAGAATTACAGGAAAACACAATCAAACAGATGAAAGAAATGAACAAAACCATCCAGGAACTAAAAACAGAAATAGAAACAATAATGAAATCACAAAGGGAGACAACCCTGAAGTTAGAAAACCTAGGAAAGAGATCAGGAGTCATTGATGCAAGGATCACCAACAGCATACAAGAGATAGAAGAGAGAATCTCAGGTGCAGAAGATACCATAGAAAACATTGACACAGCAATCAAAGAAAATGCAAAATGCAAAAAAGTTCTAACCCAAAACATCCATGAAATACAGGAAACAATGAGAAGACAAAACCTAAGGAAATAGGTATAGAAGAGAGTGAAGATTCCCAACTTAAAGGACCAGCAAATATCTTCAACAAAATTATAGAAGAAAACTTCTCTGACCTAAAGAAAGAGATGTTCATAAACATTCAAGAAGCCTACCGTACTCCAAATAGATTGGACCAGAAAAGAAATTCTTCCCATCACACTACAGTGAAAACACCAAATACACAAAACAATGAAAGAATATTAAAAGCAGTAAGGGGAAAAGGTCAAGTAACATATAAAGGCAGACCTATCAGAATTACACCAGACTTCTCACCAGAGACTATGAAAGCTACAAGATCCTGGGCAGAACTCATACAGACCCTAAGAGAACACAAATGCCAGCCCAGGCTGCTATACCCAGCAAAACTCTCAATTACCATAGATGGTGGAACCAAATATTCTATGACAAAACCAAATTTACACGATATGTTTCTACAAACCCAGCCCTACAAAGGATAATAGATGGAAAACTTTAACTCAAGGAGGGAAACTACACCTTAGAAAAAGCAAGAAAGAAATCTTTCAACAAACTCAAAAGAAGATAGTCACACAAACATAAAAATAACATCGAAAATAACAGGAACCAACAATCACTATTCCTTAATATCTCTTAACATCAATTGACTCAATTCCCCAATAAAAAGACATAGGCTGACAGACTGGATCCATAAAGAGGACACAGAATTTTCCTGCATTCAGGAAACACACCTCCGTGATAAAGACAAACACTACCTCAGAGTAAAGGGATGGAAAACAAGTTTCCAGGCAAATGGTCCCAAGAAACAGGCTGGAGTAGTCATTCTAAGATCGGATAAAATTGACTTTCACCCAAAAGTCATCAAAAAGGGTAAGGAAGGACACTTCATACTCATCAAAGGAAAAATCTACCAAGAAGAACTGTCAATTCTGAACATCTATGCTCCAAATGCAAGGGCACCCACATGCATAAAAGAAACTTTACTAAAGCTTAAAGCACACATTGCACCTCACACAATAACAGTAGGAGACTTCAACACTCCATTATCATTAATGGACAGATCTTGGAATCACAAACTAAACAGAGACAGTGAAACTAACATGTTATGAACCAAATGGATTTAACAGATATCTATAGAACATTTCATCCTAAATCAAAAGAATATACCTTCTTCTCAGCACCTTATGCTACCTTCTCCAAAATTGACCATATAATCTATCACAAAACAAACCTCAACAGATATAAGAAGATTGAAATTATCTCATGCTTCCTATCAGATCACTATGGATTAAAGCTGGTCTTCAATGGCTACAACAACAACAGAAAGCCCACATACACGTGGAAGCTGAATAATGCTCTACTCAATGACAACTTGGTCAAGGAAGAAATAAAAAAGAAATTAAAGACTTCCTAGAATTTAATAAAAATGAAAGTATAAAATACCCAACCTTATGGGACACAATGAAAGCAGTGTTAAGAGGAAAACTCATAGCTTTGAGTGCCTCCAAAAAGAAACTGGAGAGAGCATACACTAGCAGCTTAACAGCACACCTGAAAGCTCTAGAACAAAAAGAATCTAATAAACCCAAGAGGAGTAGAAGGCAAGAATAATCAAACTCAGGGCTGAAATCAACCAAGTAGAAACAAAAAGAACTATACAAAGAATCAACAAAACCAGGATCTGGTTCTTTTAGAAAATCAACAAGATAGATAAATCCTTAGCCAGACTAACCAGAGGGCACAGAGACAGGATCCAAGTTAACAAAATTAGAAATGAAAAGGGAGACATAGCAACAGATTCTGAAGAAATTCAAAAAATCATCATATCCTACTACAAAAGCCTATACTCAACAAAACTGGAAAATCTAGATGAAATGAACAATTTTCTAGACAGATACCAAATACCAAAGTTACATATGGATCAGATAAACCATCTAAACAGTCCCATAATGCCTACAGAAGTAGAAGCAGACATTAAATGTCTCCCAACCAAAAAAAAAAAAAAAAAAAAAAAAAACCCACAGGACCAGATGAGTTCAGTGCAGAATTCTATCAGACCTTCAAAGAAGATCTAATACCAATACTCTTCGATCTATTCCACAAAATAGAAACAGAAGGAAAACTACCCAATTTCTTCTATGAGGCCACAGCTACACTGATACCAAAATCTCACAAAGACCCAACAAAGAAAGAAAACTTCAGACCAATTTCCCTTTTGAATATTGATGCAGAAATACTCAATAAAATTCTCTCAAACTGAATCCAAGAACACATCAAAACGATCATTTACCATGATCAAGTAGGCTTCATCCCAGAGATGCAGGGATGTTTCAATACCTGGAAATCCATCAATGTAATCCACTACGTAAACAAGCTCAAAGATAAAATCCACATGATCATTTCATTAGATGCTGAAAAAGCATTTGACAAAATTCAACATCCCTTCATGATAAAAGTTTTGGAAAGATCAGGAATTCAAGGCCCATACCTAAACATAGTAAAAGCAATATACAGCAAACCAGTAGCCAACATCAAACTAAATGAAGAGAAACTCGAAGTAATCCTACTACAATCAGGAACAAGGCTGCCCTCTCTCTCCCTGTCTATTCAATATAGTAATTGAAGTTCTAGCTAGAGCAATTAGACAACAAAAGGAGGTCAAAGGGATACAAATTGGAAAGGAAGAAATCAAAATATCACTATTGGCAGATGATATAATCAAATACTTAAGTGACCCAAAAAAACTCTACGAGAGAACTTCTGCAGCTGATAATCAACTTCAGCAAAGTGGCCGGATATAAAATTAACTCAAACAAATCAGTAGTCTTCCTATGATCGAAGGATAAAGAGGCTGAGAAAGAAATTAGAAAAATGACACCCTTCACAATTGTCACAAACAATATAAAGTATCTTGGTGTGACTCTAACCAAACAAGTAAAAGATCTGTATGACAAGAACTTCAAGTCTCTGAAGAAAGAATTCAAAAGAAGACCTCAGAAGATGGAAAGATTTCCCATGCTCATGGATTGGCAAGATTAATATAGTAAAAATGGCCATCCTGCCAAAAGCAATCTACAGATTCAATGCAATCCCCATCAAAATTCCAACTCAATTCTTCATAGACTTAGAAAGAGCAATTCTCAAATTCATTTGGAATAACAAAAAACCCAGGAGAGCAAAAGCTATTCTCAACAACAAAAGAACTTCTGGGGGAATCAGCATCGTTGACCTCAAGCTGTACTACAGAGCAGTAGTGATAAAAACTGCATGGTATTGGTACAGTGACAGGCAGGTAGATCAATGGAATAGAATTGAAGACTCAGAAATGAACACACACACCTAAGGACACTTGATTTTTGACAAAGGAGCTAAAACCATCTGGTGGAAAAAAGACTGCATTGTCAACAAATGGTGCTGGTTCAACTGGTGGTCTACATGTAGATTAATGCAAATTGATCCATTTCTATCTCCCTGTACAAAGCTCAAGTCCAAGTAAATCAAGTACCTCCACATAAAACCAGATACACTGAATCTAATAGAAGAGAAAGTGGGGAAAAGTCTCAAACACATGGGTACAAGGGAAAAGTTCCTAAACAGAACACCAATAATAACAGAACACCAAGAATAAAAATTGACAAATGGGACCTCATGAAATTGCAAAGCTTCTGTAAGGCAAAGGACACTGTCAATATGACAAAATGGCAACCAACAGATTGGGAAAAGATCTTTACCAATCCTAAGTCTGATAGAGGGCTAATATCCAATATATACAAAGAACTCAAAAAGTTAGACTCCAGTGAAGCAAATAACACTATCAAAAAATGGGGAACAGAGCTAAACAGAGAATTCTCAACTGAGGAAATTCGTAGAGCTGAGAAGCACCTAAAGAAATGTTCAACATCCTTAGTCATCAGGGAAATGCAAATCAAAACAACTCTGAGATTCCACCTCACACCAGTCAGAATGGCTAAGATCAAAAACTCAGGTGACAGCAGATGCTGGT
>JAPYYD010006022.1:0-11532 GCA_028551405.1 Uromys caudimaculatus
AACCCACACACCTACGGTCATTTGATTTTCGGCAAAGGAGCTAAAACCATCCAGTGGAAAAAAGACAGCATTTTCAACAAATGGTGCTGGTTCAACTGGCAGTCTACATGCAGAAGAATGCAAATTGATCCATTCCTATCTCCCTGTACAAAGCTCAAGTCCAAGTGGATCAAGGACCTCCACATAAAGCCAGATACACTGAATCTAAGAGAAGAGAAAGTGCGGAAAAGCCTCGAACACATGGGTACGGGGGAAAAGTTCCTGAACAGAACACCAGTGACTTATGTTCTAAGATCAAGAATCGACAAATGGGACCCCATGAAATTGCAAAGCTTCTGTAAGGCAAAGGACACTGTCAATAGGACAAAATGGCAACCAACAGAATTGCAAAAGATCTTTACCAATCCTACATCCGATAGGGGGCTAATATCCAACACATATAAAGAACTCAAGAAGTTAGACTCCAGAAAACCAAATAACCTCATCAAAAAATGGGGAACAGAGCTAAACAGAGAATTCTCAACTGAGGAAATTCGCAGGGCTGAGAAGCACCTAAAGAAATGCTCGACATCCCTAGTCATCAGGGAAATGCAAATCAAAACAAGTCTGAGATTCCACCTCACACCAGTCAGAATGGCTAAGATCAAAACCTCAGGTGACAGCAGATGCTGGCGAGGATGTGGAGAAAGAGGAACACTCCTCCATTGTTGGTGGGACTGCAAGCTGGCACAACCACTCTGGAAATCAGTTTGGCGGACCCTCAGAAAAATGGACATAATACTACCTGAGGACCCAGCTATACCTCTCCTGGGCATATACCCAGAAGAGGCTCCAACATGTAATAAAGACACATGCTCCACTATGTTCATAGCAGCCATATTTATAATAGCCAGAAGCTGGAAACCACCCAGATGTCCCTCATCAGAGGAATGGATACAGAAAATATGGTACATTTACACAATGGAGTACTACTCAGCTATTAAAAACAATGACTTCATGAAATTTGCAGGCAAATGGATGGAACTTGAAAATATCATCCTGAGCGAGGTAACTCAGTCACAAAAGAACGAACAAAGTATGTACTCACTGATAAGTGGATATCAGCTGAAAAGTTCAGAATACCCAAGTTTCACTTTACAGTAACTGCTGGACTGAGAGTGAGGTCCCAGATGGAGGAGTTGGAGAAGGGACTGAAGGAGCTGAGGGAGTCTGCAGCCCCATGGAGGGAGCAACAGTGTCAACTGGCCTAACCACCCCCCCTCCCCATCCTCATGGAGGCTGGACCACCAAGCAAAGAATACACATGGAGGGACCCACGGTTCGGACCACATATATGGCAGAGGAGGGCCTTGTTGGCCATCAGGGGGAGGAGAGGCCCCAGTAAAGGGGAATGTCAAAGTGGGAATATGGGAGTGGGCGGGCGGGTGGGTGGGAGGTAGAATTCCCTCTTAGATGTGGGGGAGGGGGAGGGGATAGATAGTTTCCAAAGACGAGACCTAGAAAGGGGGATACATTGGAAATGTAAATAAAGTATTGAAAAAGAAAAAAGAAAAGCTAAATATAAAAAAATAATAAAAAAATAAAAAATATATAAATCCTTTTTAAAAATCATATAGAATATAAATTCAAGTAGGCTATCATTTACTTATTCAATAAAAAGGCCTAAAATGTTTAAGACTTAAAAACAAAAAAGAAAAGAAACATTGTTAAAGCTTAAATCACATATCAAACCCCACACATTAAGAGTGGAAGATGTCAGCAACCCATTCTCACCAACTGACAGGTCATTGAGGCAGAAACTAAACAAAGAAATAATGGAAATAACAGACAATATGAATCAAATGGACTTAACGAACATCTGTAGAACATTTCACCCAAACACAAAAGATTATACCTTCTCAGCACCTCATGGAATCATCTCCAAAATTGACCATATACTTGGTCACAAAGCAAGCCTCAACAAATACAAGAAAATTGAAATAACTCCTTGTATTCAATCACACCACCATGGATTAAAGCTGGATTGCAACAACAGAAACAAGAGAAAGTCTACATAAACATGTAAACTGAACATGTCCCTACTCAATGATCAATGTGACAGGGAAGAATTAAAAAAAGAAATTAAAGATCTAACATTCAATGAAAATGAAGGTGCATCATACATAAACCTAAGGACACAATGAAACCAGTGCTAAGAGGAAAATAGCACTAAGTGCTTTCATAAAGGAACTGGAGAGTTCTTATAAAAAGAAGAAGTAGAAGCAAACACACCCAAGAGGAGTAGGAGGCAGGAAACAATCAAACTCGGGGCTGAAATCAGTCAATCAGAAACAAAGAGAATAATACAGAGACTCAAGGAAACCAAGAACTGGTTATGTCTGAAATTTTTATGCCATTGTTTTTTCAGTTTTAAAATCATACAAACTGTCTTTATTTTGTGACTAAATCTCTTTTAAAAAGAAAATAGAAGTAGAGAGACCTGGACTTGTTAAGAGAGCCTCTCTGGGAGGAACTAGAAGCCTAGGACAATGGAAACTCCCAGGTATCTATGAGGGTGACCCTAACTAAGACTCCTTCCAATAGGGGATGTGGAACCTGAACCAGCCACCTCTTGTGACCAGGCAAGGTTTCCAATGAAAGGATAGGGACTCCAACCCAGTCACAATCCCTGCCTGAAAGATGCGCAGAGATAAAGAGGGAGCAAAATTGAGGGAATGGCTGACCACTGACTTGCCCAGCTTGAGACCCATACCATGAGAGCCCACCCCTGACACTATTAATGATACTCTGCTGTATGTGCAGACAGGAGCTTAGCATTACTGCCATCTGAGAGACTTCACCCAGCAGGTGATGAAAACAGATGCAGAGACCCACAGCCAAACATTAGACAGAGTTCAGGGATCTTGTAGAAGACGAGGAAGAAGGACTGAAATAACCAGAGATCAAAGATACCGCAAGCAAACCTACAGAAAACTATCCTGGACCCACAGGGGCTCACTGAGACTGAACCACTAATCAGACAGCATGCACGGGACAGACCTAGGACCCCTACACATATGTAATAGATGTGCAGCTTGGGCTTCATGTGGGATCCCTACAGCAGGAGCAGGGGCTGTCTCTGATTCAGTTGTCTGCTTTGGGTTCCTTTCCCCTAACTAGGCTGCCTTGTCTAGTCTCAAAAGAAGATGCACCAAGTCCTATTGCAACTTGCTATGCCAAGGTTGGTTGATATCCATGAGAGGCTTCCCTTTTCTCGAAGGAGAAAGGGAAAGGGGGTAGGCAAGGGAGGTGAGGGAGTAACTGGGAGAAGAGGAGAAGCTTTGATTGGGATATAAAGTAAGTTAATTAATTAAAAAGAAAAGAAGAATGGAAGTGTTACACCCTCAAATGATTTATTCCCACGCCCTTTTCCTGTTTTAGTCTCCTATGGTTTATCTAAACTGCTGTTAATTTTTTTCACTGCACTGTAGGGCAATGATTGGCTTTGTATACAGTAGTTACTGAAGAAAAGTAACAATCACAACCAAGAAACCCAATCTATTTCTTACCAATCTGAGACCTTTATGGTCCAGAATGGGAAGAAAATATATTAAACTCCTGTTAGTAAACTGCAGAGTGTGTGGCTCTGGTTAATGCTCCTCTGAATTACCTTTCAGAGCTCAGCAAAAGAACATTCCGATGACCTTATACTCACAGTTTCTAGGCTCTCCTTTTTCATGTTCAATGAATCTAGCTGTTGCTGAAGTGTATCTAATTCCTAAAGAAAAAAAAAGGGAAATTTAAAGGAATAACTTTTTCTTCATTTTTTAACATCTCATGTATGAATATGATAAATTTTGTAAATATATTCAGTTTCTATCTTGCATATTGACTAGAACTTACCAAGGTTTTATCCTATTTGGAATAGCTTCTTTTATCAATTCTAAAATCCTCCTCACATATCTTCAGAAGCCTCATACATTTGTCACAATTATTATGTCAGTATTTTGATCACAGTAATTATCAAAGACTTTCAAACTAATGATGTCATTGTTCAAAATAAAGATTTAAAAGTCTAACAATCTTTAGCCACGTGTTCACACCTTTTGCCTAACTCCTCTTAGAGCCAAGACTTATATATAGGAGGGGACAAAGGGAGAAAGAAAGCTAGAGCGAGCAAGGAGGGAGGGAGGGCAGAAAAAACAGGGAGAGAGGGACGGAGGAAGAGGAGGAGGGAGGGAGGAATGGGAAAAGGGAAGGAAAGACAACTGACCACAGAGAGAAAAAGGAGGAGAAGGGAGAGAGAGGAGACACGAAGGAGAGATGAAAGAGAAAGAACCATTGATCATTCATAACCCCTGTACAAAATTTAATATACTTTGGTAATTATTTGGCATTTCTATAATATGCTTTCTTCAATGACTTATTTATCCAAAAAATTTGTCCAAGATAAAAAAAGTTCTAATAAAATTAAATGAAGCAATATCTAGGAAATAACATTCATTACTGGCAGTTATTGGCCCAATTTTTTGGTAGTCCTTCAGTTTAGGGCCATCTGGGCTTCAAGGAGCACTGACGTTTAACACTGGGAGGACTATCATCAGGCACCTAAACTGTTCCTTTAAGTAACACGACTAGGGAACCATTCAGGGACATAACAGGTTAAAAGGCTTGTTGCTTGTCAAACAGGGAGGAAAATCAAAGAAAATTAATATCCATGTGGGTCTGGCCTATGAGCCCCTTTAATGTTTCCATTAAAAGTACATAAAAATCCAAGATTTTGGGCTGGAGAGATGGTTCAGCAGTTAAGAGCACCAACTGCTCTTCCAGAGGTCCTGAGTTCAATTCCCAGCAACCACATGGTGGCTCAAAACTGTCTGTAATGGGATCTGATGCCCTCTTCTGGTGTGTCTGAAGAGAACAATGGTGTATTCATATACATAAAATAAATAAATAAATCTTAAAAAAAAATCCAAGATTTTAGATAATGTATGCATGCACTTGGAAGACAGAGGCAGGAGGATCTCTCTGAGTTCAATACCAGTCCCATCTACAGAACAAGTTTCAAGGCAGCCATGGCTACACTGTCAGACCCTGTCTCAAATAATAATTATATCCAAGTGTTTTCGTACACCTTTATGATATGCAAAGCTGACGATGCAGAGAACTAAACAATTATGTATTTTTTAAAAGCTAGAACACTATGCAGCATAAGAAAATGAATCCCGTATCAGTGTCTCACACTTAAGTGACTGTGGGACTTAGCTGAGGACCTTGTTACAATGGGATTCTCATGAGTAGGATCAATTCAGTTCTCAGAGACCCTGGTTTTGATTTTCATGTTGAACTTTGAGTAGTATGTTGCTCCACGCCTAGCATATAGTCCAGAGAAATATCACCTGCAACAGTTTTTCATTTGTGGTTTTCATTTCTATGTACTTGACTTGTTTTTCAGGAGACATATTTTTGATAATGCCATCTGCTGCTTGCTTTTCTTGTTCAACTTCTTCTTCTACACTTCTGATTTGTTTTTCCTTCCTGAAATCAAAAGCATACAAAGTTCCTGTCAGTATACTAAGGGAAAAAAATCAAACTATTTTCAGGTACTAAAAAGAAAATCAATCATATAAAACTTGATCACATTAGCTCATTAATATGCTTTTCTCATCTGCATCCTCAAATCCAATTTAGTTATTATCTATTTAAATGTATGACTAAAACAGAGAGATTAGCTCATATCATCTCTCAGGCCTTGTACATCTGAGGGTTCATTTAATCTTTTGGTGATATTTTCCAAAAGTAAATTTTAGTTTTAAAACAGTGATTTTCTTTTTTCTTTTTTTTGTTTTTGTTTTTTTTTTTTTTGAGACAGGGTTTCTCTGTGTGGCCCTTAGTCACAGCATTTCTTTGATCAAGTTAAAGTCTGTATAGAAAGTTACTATGTAAATCATGTAAAGCAAGGCAGCTCTGACTGAACTAGCCAATACAGAGAGCTACATTACAATGTAAATTATTTTTAGGACTTATTTATTTTGGCTTATGTGAATGAGTGTTTTGCATGCACATATGTATGTGTTCCATGTGTAGGCCTAGTGCCCGCAGAGGTCAAAAGAGGGTGTCGGATCCCTGGAACTGGAGTTACAGGGAGTAGTAAGCTATTATGTGGACGCTGGAAATCAAACCCTAGTCCTCTTCAAGAACACTGCTCTTAACCACTGAGTAATCATACCAATCTCATAATTTGATTTTTTTAAAAAGAAAAATCATAGGTTCAGTGAGATGGGTCAGTGGGTCTAATGCTTGCTGCACACGCCTGATTATCTTTCAATCCATGGAATCAATGCAGGACAGAACCAAATGCACACATGTACCACGTCACGTGAGTACCTATATACACATGTGCACACACAATAATGATGATGATGTTCTAATAAAAACCAAACCAAACTATACCTTAAGATCAATAATATGCTTATATTTGCTTTTACCTATTGCTTTAAATACAACAGATATTTAATAAACATATTTTAGCACCATAACACAGTAACTTCCTGAAAAAATATACCTATTGTGTAAAAATAACAATGATTATCGTAATCATGTAATCACAGTATAGTCACAGGAATACCACTAGTGTGCCCTGTATTTTATTTTCTACATAGTCAGTAACTAGCAGGGCAGAAAAACTTTCTTTTTAAAGAAATAGTATTTTTTTGAATTCTTTAAGAATTCATATAATGTATTTGATACCTACCCCATTTCTCACATTTCTGCCTTCTCTTCCGTCATATAGCTCCCTCTCCCAACTTTTTGACTCATCTCCCTTGCGCCTAGTCCAGTGTAATTTGTGTTATGCAATTCTCTTGGGAATAAGGTCTGCCTTGTAGTATGTCTGATGTATTAGGAATCATTAAAAACAAAAATCGGAGAGAATTTATTTGCTAGGTATGGTGGCCCATGACTTTAGTCACAGTACTTGAGCAACAGAGGCAGGCAGATCTCTATGTATTCAGATCTCTATGAGTATAGTCTCATAGCCAACCAAGGCTATTTAACATTGAGAGAACATATTTGAGAAGATAGTTTTCAGATATTATTCAAGCTAAACAAGGACATAAGTCAGATGTAGAATTATAAGTCTTTTAAGTTAGGATAGACGACAGAGTGTTCTATTTAATTGACAAAATTGATGGACTGGGTATTAGGTCTATTTTGTACTTTATAAATTACAAAATGAAAATAGCTGTGCTCAATTTAAATTTGAGAGAAAAGTTTCTTTATTTTGACAAAAAGGGTGATAAGTAGCAGAATCTTCCCCCAGTTAATTTAAATATCAATACAAAAAGCCTATGATTGGGCAGTATAAAAGGGAGGTGGAGCTAAGAGTTTCAGTGACAAAGACAGGGAGAGAAAAAAGAAGGGAGGAAGATGGAGGAAGATGGAGGAAGAGGAAGACGATCCAGATCCCTGCCTGGCTTTAAATAGCCACAGGTAGCTATGAGTATCATAAAAGGATAGAAGAATTGGGACAACTTGTCTAATCTAGGTGGGCAACTTGTATCATTATCAATCAGCTCTGAAATTATTGTGTGGGCATCTTTTGAATTGAGAATTTATTGATAAATAAATCTGACTGATTAATCATAAGTTTGTAGAGTTTTGATTTACTGGATTAAGGAGATTTATGACAACTAGCTGCAGGGGGTAGATGGCTGAGAAGATAGAAGCAGCTCCATCTGGGGCTAGCCTAGAGGCAGAGGCAGCGAGACCACTGGGGCAGAGAAGGCTGGGTATAGCATGGGTATAGCTGGGTATAGCTTTTTATTTTTTTATTATTTCCCTCAACACAGGCAGATCTCTATGAGTTCAGAAAAAGCCTGGTCTATATAGGGAGTTCTGGGCTAGCCAGGACTGCAGAGTGAGAGCTTGTCACAAAAAGAAAAATAGGAAAGAGTGAGTTTGATTTAACATAAATTTTAGAACCAAGGTCATGTTTGGTTTTTTTTTTCAGTTTTTTTCAAAAATCTGATTAAAAATCTATGATTAGTAACTGTTTTTTACTCATAGATAACAACTTCTACTGTCTTCAATCAGTTAACAGCTAAGTCCATTAGGGCCACATACTCTATACCTTCTAAATACTCAGATCCTACAACTTGCAAAAGAAACCTAAACTCACAAGATTCCTAAAGACATCTCAGAATATGAAACAGATAACCTGGAATTTCTTTCTTTTTTTTCTTCACTGAACAGGCAGTCTATTTTTCCTCTGACCATCAATAATTAACATGTGCGTTCTACTGTTAAAATTTAGGTGAGTACATGAGCTCACCTGTATTGCATTACTCAACAAAGAAATGCTGTTTCTTGCTGTACTCACTGTAGATTGATGGGAGCTAATACTGTCCAGCACTCTACTTTAGAGGGTTAAGATTACATCACAAGGAAGGTATCTTATTTTCTGAAGGGATAGAATGGCTGCCAGGTCTTTAGATGTCTTGAGCACTTTGCCCCTGTAATAAGTTGGCAGTAAAGTGACTAATAAAAGCAAGGTATCATAAAAATGAGCAAACAACAATGTTGAAAGGTGGTGGAATATAAAACTTGGTGATATATTTTTCATTTGAATCTAACAAAATATAAAACAGCTTTACAATTAACCCACATTACTTTAGTAACTGTACTAGCTGGTTTTGTGTGTCAACCTGACACAGCTGTAACTATCAGAGAAAGGAGCCTCCCTTGAGGAAATGCCTCCATGAGATCCAGCTGTAAGGCATTTTCTCAATTAGAGATCAAGGGTGGGCGGGCCCATTGTGGGTGGTGCCATCACTGGGCTGGTAGTCCTGGGTTCCATAAGAAAGCAAGCTAAGCAAACCAGGGGAAGCAAGCCAGTAAGTAACAGCCCTCCATGGCCTCTGCATCAGCTCCTGCTTTCTGATCTGCTTGAGTTTCAGTCCTGACTTCCTTTGGTGATGAACAGCAATGTGGAAGCTGAATAAACCCTTTCCTCCCCAATGCTTCTTGGCCATGATGTTTGTGCGGGAATAGAAACCCTAAGACAGTAACATCTTTCAAAAATACTCTCCATATTTTACACTTTAAAGGCACAAAATAAAATTGTTAATATTTTGATAATGCTGAAGCAAAACACAAAAACTAAGTAAAGTATGTTATTTGTTATACTTAAAAAGTCAAGGATGGCCAGGCAGTGGTGGCGCACGCCTTTAATCCCAGCACTTGGGAGGCAGAGGCAGGTGGATTTCTGAGTTCGAGGCTAGCCTAGTCTACAGAGTAAGTTCCAGGACAGCCAGGGCTATACAGAGAAACCCTGTCTAGGGAAAAAAGAAAAAAAAAAAAAAAAAAAAAGTCAATGATGTCTTTAAGACATGAGGTTCCAGTAAATCTTTTGCTAGGGAAGTCCAGCTTCTCCCTAAGCACTTGTTTATGGGTACAAAGGTTAAAACAGTGAAATGTGACCGGCTGACACAGGCTTTCTAATGGTGTAGAAGAAGCAGAACAAACTCTTCGCACACACCTGTCTCAGAAACAAAAAGGAGAAAGTAGAGGTAAGCACTTGCATACTTAAGGCCTAGTTGTTGTTAACTTTGTCAAGTCTGTAGAACAATCCTTGGGGTTAGTGATAAAGAGCAGAGAACATGATCATATTTTCACATTGTCTACTACAGAAATAATATAAACTTAAGAAACAGCCAACGGCTCTTTACTAATAAAGTTATAATGGAATACAAAAGTTTTCATCTAACTAATCAAAATTTTAAGAACGTTTTTATTTTTTTTTATGTTTTTATTTTTAAATGTTAGAGAAGTCTGAAGTAACTTTAACCTTAAATTTACAAGAATAAAAGAATTAGATGAAACTACTTAAGTTGGATGATTACTACTATTATTAAACAGTTTTCAAAAATAATTTCTAATAAGTTATATATTATTTAAGTTTTAAAATATAAAAATCACAAAGTAGTTAGAGAGAGAAATAATTTTAACTGTCAATCAACCCCTTACTCCAAAAGCACTGTATTATGGCATAAATATGTAAAATATTGAAGAACAAAATTACTTCTGGACTTTATTTAACAAAACCAAAATAAATACAGCATCTTTTTTTTATGTCACTGCACATATTAAGTCATATCCAAATAACTCAAAATTCCTAAACTTCTACTGAAAATTTTACTTAAGAGAAACACAATTTCCATATTAGCATCATTCCTTTGTGTACAGATTTGGCTTTCCTGTGTAAAGAGCTCTTAAATCCATAAACCACCTAACAGAAACTGATGCTCTAATTCTTCCTGATTTTTTTAATTCCCTTTAAAACACAAAAATCATTTCAAAATAACTTTCAAATTGAGAAAAACCTTTAAAGAAATGGCCTCATTTAACTGTCCTTTTAAAAACTGTTTTCTTTTAAAATCAACTTTCTGAAGGCAATGTTTCTGTCTGGGGATTTATGTAGTATCACAAAGGTTGCCATTCACTCTGTGTTGATCTCTCCCCTAGCAAAAAAAATTATAAGCATTTTGTGAAAAAGCCTGCAACAGTGTGGATTAAAACGTTAAATATAGTAATGGTGCAGATATGTTGAAAGTGTAAAGTCCTGACTATATGCTGTTTTTAATTCTAAACTTAATCAAAAAAACATTTCTAACTTCATAATTTTCTTTTAGCATAAACACAACATAATCCTCTAGCTCCTTCTCCCTTGACAACCCTACCTCAACTCTACTTTATTCCTCATCTGGTTTTTGTTTTTTGAGACAGGCCCTGGAATGCATATGAAGATCAGGGTGGCCTCAAACACACAGAGATCCTCCTGCCTCTGCCTCCCTACTGTTGGGATAAAAGCATGGCTGGCCCTAACTTGTTTCTGTTCCACCCATCTCTTCACTTAAATCAGTTCACTTGTTTATACCCTAGGTGTTTTCTCTAACCATCCAGATCACTTGTTACTTATTCTTCCTCATTCATGTCTGTGTACCATTGGGGACATCAGTACTAAGTTTTACCATAGCACTGAGAAGCGCAAGCCATCAAAGAGGCTATCAAACTGTTCCTAGAGATCAGTAAGTACAGGTGAGCTAGCTTTCATAAATGACCTAGGCATCTTAACCAATGGTATGGAGTAAGATGTCACTTGATATATGATAAATAAATATATATGTGTGTGTATGTATATGTATATACACCATATAAAATACATGTATAAAATCTAGGAAGCAAAGTAGCTTTTTCTAGCAAGATTAACTATGAAACAATAAAACATAGGGAAATTAAGCTAAACAAATCAACAAATTGAAAGCAATGAATGAGCGGACAAGAATAGATCAGCATTGGAAAATAAATTATTACCTATAAGCAAACAGACTTCAGTAACTTGAAAAGAATCTTTTTTTTTTAAATTTATTTTTGATACTTTATTTACATTTCCAATGTTTCCCCTTTTCTGGGTCTCCTCTTTGGAAACCCCCTATCCCCTCCCCCTCCCCGCCTCTGTGAGGGAATTCCTCCTCCCACCTACCCGCCCACCCT
>JAPYYD010006023.1:0-11531 GCA_028551405.1 Uromys caudimaculatus
TCTATCAAAGAGTAGATTTGTAATGTGGGACTTCTGGACAGAGAGAGGAAGCCTGGGAAAGAGTCTGGTATACTGAGATTTGCTTCTGAGACACTCAGGAAGTCTGACATGCAAAATTGAGGAGAGGTAACTAGCCATGTGTCAGAACTTAAATTAGTATAAGTGGGATAACTGAATTATGAGCTAGTGGGAACAAGCCTAACTTAAGGAAGGATTCTCTTCCCCTGATATTACTGCCTGGTTAGACCTCAGTGGGAGAGGAGATGCTTAGTCCTTCTGGTACTAGATGCCCCAGTGTGGGGTGATACCTGAGATAGTGGTCAGGGGAGGAATTTGCAAATGGCAGGACTGGGAGGAGAGAAGGTGGGCTATGATTAGGATGCAATGTGAATAGAAAAATAAATAAAAAATAACAGGAAAAATATGAGATAAGATACACAAAAGTGAGTAATCATAATAAAATTTTAAAAAATTTCAGATGAATTCAACTGAAAGACCACAGTTCCACATTGTGTTAAGACTGCAAAAGATAGTCTGTATTTGCTAAAAACCCTAAAATGGCTTTTCAGGCTTTGATAAGGGAATTTGAACAAAATGAACAAAATCTGCTAGGTTATGAATTATAAGTGGTGGCCCACAGAGGCACAAGATTTTAAAAGATTCTAGAAAATAGAAGTAACTTGTGGCTTACATTCACCATATATAAATCAGGTACTTAATGACTGGACTACACAAAATCATCAAATTCCAAAAGATTGAAGAGATTAGATGACAGCCATCTTAGAGCCTAGCTTTCCACAATACTGGCTAACATGGTGGAAAGATGAGGCTTCAATTATCAAGCAATGAAAAGGACTAGAGGCATTGATATTGTTGAATATCGAGTGTCAACCACTAGATGAAGGTACATATTCTGAATTAAGTGTATAGATTACCCTTGATCCTACAACAGTGCCATACAGTAGACCTCACTGTTTGAGACCAGTTTGAATAGCAGGGATGAGCTGAATCACTTAAAATGATAACTCAGGCTTTAAATGAATCTTTCACTCATGTTTTATAAAAATTATCTATAGTTCAAAATACAGAATTACCAGATCCAAATGCCAGTAAAATTTTAATCTTTAGCTTTTCAAAATGGTAATGCTGAATGTAAAATTGCTATGAGACCTTTAAGGGTCAGATTTTCACCTCCGTATGAATGAGTTAAAGTTAATGAAAATAAAGAATTTAATACTCACAATTAAATTGTGGTTAGACAAACAATTACAGAGGGTATAAAAACTCAAATGCCCATTGTTGTGGCTTGGAAATAACAGGTCATTCTATAAAGGACTTTAGACAAACAGTTCCTAAGAATAAATTTTTCTTTAATATTAATTCAGAGATAAAACCTTCCTGTGAAGTTTTGAATATGTGCAAGGAATGCACATATGATTCATGAATATAAGTCATCCAAAGACATGAGAGGCCATTTCTTAATATCAGAGCACTTACTATGGGGCCTTGTTCAAAGCCCCCAAGACACACATGAGCCATTCATTTCCTGCCCACCAAGGAAAGACTATTCTGAAAAACAACTAGAAAAATAAAATCCTGATAGGACACACAGAGCTGCTCAAAACTTAAATAAAACATTTAAGAAAGATAGAGCAGATGGGATGTATCCCAAGGTGGGGCAGTCTCTAGATGTCTTTTCCTTTAGTCACTGCTCCAGTTTTTGTCCCTGCATTTCCTTTAGACAGGAACAATTTAGGGTTACAAATTTTGAGATGGGTGGGTGACCCTATTGCTGATGCCAACATGTACTTGCTGACAGGAACTTTGTGTAGCTGTACTCTGAGAGGGTCTGCCAGTACCAGACCAATACAGATGCAGATACAACCAACCATTGGACTAAGACAGGGGACCCAAATGGAAGAGCTAGGGGAAGGACTGAAGGGGTTGAGGGGGATTGCAACTCCGTAAAAAGAACAACATCACCTAACTGGACATTCTAGCACTCCCAGGGACTAAAACACTAACCAAAGAGTATATACAGTGGGTCCATGGCTCCAGCTACATATTGCTCCCCTGAGGTTCCTGCCTGGCTAAAGGATATGATCTGTTCAGGTTCTATGTCCCTATCACTGTGAGTGTCAGCTAAGGTCACCACATTTATATCTTACAACCTCCCCCATTCCAGGTCTTTGGCACTATCCCCTGATCCCCAGAAGCTGCAGATTTCCATTCATTTTCCTGGCCCTCTGGCCATCTCTCCTGTCTCTCCTCACAAATGATCATGAAACCCCCACAAACCCCTTTGCATCCCCTACATACACATCCTCTCTCCCACCCAATTTCTTCCCTCCATTTGCCTCCTGGAACCATTGTATTCCCTCTTCTAAGTGAAATACAAGCATCTTCGCTTGGACCTCCTTTTCCTCAGGATTCTCTCCATATCCAACCCTGAAGTTCTTTCAGACAGGAACAATTATGGGTCAGAGTTTTGACTGTGTGATAGCAATCCCACCCTTCACTTGATGCCCCGTCTTTCTGCTGGAGGTGGGCTCTATGAGTTCCCTCTCCCCACTGTAGAGCATTTCATCTAATGTCCCTACCTTTGAGTTCTGAGAGTCTCTCACCTCCCAGGTCTTTGGTACATTCTAGAGTGACCTCTAACTTCCTACCTCCCAAGGTTGCCTGTTTCCATTCTTTTGCTGGCTCTCAGGGCTTTATTCTTCTCCCCCCCATCCAATACCAGATCATGTTCCCCTCTTCCAGCCCCCCATCACCTTTCCCTCACAGGTCCCTCCATCACCCCCCCCCCATTGTGATTACTTTCTTTTCCCTCCCAAGTGTGATTGAGGCATCCTCACTTGGATGTGGGGCAGTGGACTGTGACAGGCAGCCTGGCCCCCTGTTGAGCACAGGCTTAACTCTGGGCAACCCAGTGGGGCTTGCCCCACAAGGGACTGGAAAGCGTTTTGCCAATGCTCCTGGGAAGCCCTTGGCTCCTGTCAAGTAGCTTCAACCTCCACAGCCCCCTGTAGAGAGGTCTGTCATGTGAGGTCTGTCACGTAGCAGCAGCACACCAAGCTCTCCCACATGCAGATAAGGTATCCCTAAACTCTCAGATCAAGCCAATGGTAAGTACCTATAGTCAGACTCCTGACCCATCCAAAACTGTATATTAGACCATCTCAAACTATATAGGAGGGATACTATCCAGAAGGAATAAAGGTGTGAAAACTACTCTGTCATCTGAGAGCTTCTATCATAAGAGCTGTAACACTGCTGCTTGGGAAGAGGTCTGCTCTCTCAAATGCCACCAGAAGCTTCCCACAGTCTCCCCTGCTAGTTGGCCTCTCAAAGGCTCAGCCCAGGCCTCGCTCAGTGCAGGGCGGGTGCAGCATCTTGGAACAACTGAGGTGGCAACTGTGGAGACCAAGGTGGAGGTGACTCCCGTCCCTGCTTGGACTCTCCCCTTTGCCTGAATCTTCACGCTTGGCTGGGCCAGAGATCCCTGTGGAAAGCCTCCAGCACATAGGCCCACACTTGGAACCTTCAGCTTGATGACCTTTTTGAGTTCTGTAGATTGTATCCTGGGTATTCTGTATTTTTTTGGGCTAATATCCACTTATTAGTGAGTACATACCATGCATTTCCTTTTGGGTCTGGGTTACCTTACTCAGAATATTTTCTAGTTCCATCCATTTGCCTGCAAAACTCAAGATGTCCTTGTTCTTAATAGCTAAGTAGTATTCCATTGTATAAATGAACCCCATTTTCTGTTTCCATTCTTCTGTCATGGGACATCTGGGTTGTTTCCAGCTTCTGGCTATCACAATCAAGGCTGCTGTGAACATAGTGGAACACGGGGCCCTGTGGCATGTTGGGGCATCTTTTGGATATATTTCCAAGAGTGATATTGCTGGGTCTTCAGGTAGATCTGTTTCTAATTTTCTGAGGAACCTCTAGGTTGATTTCCAAGGTCATTGTACCAGTTTGCAATCCCACCAGCAGTGGAGGAGTGTTCCTCTTTCTCCATATCCTCGGCAACATGTGCTGTTGCCTGAGGTTTTGATCTTAGCCATTCTGATTGGTGTAAGGTAGACTCTCAGGGCCGTTTTGATTTGCATTTCCCTGATCACTGAAGACTTTGAACATTTCTTTAGGTGCTTCTCAGCCATTGGTGATTCATCTCTTGTGAATTCTCTGTTTACTTCTACACCACACGTTTTGATTGGGTTGTTTGGTTATTTGGTGATTAACTTCTTGAGTTCTTTATATATTTTGGATACTAGCCCTCTATTGTATGTGGGGTTAGTGAAGATAGTTTTCCCAATCTGTAAGTTGTCGATTTGCCTTATTGACTATATCCTTTGTCATACAGAAGCTTTCCAGTTTCATTAGCTCCCATTTATCAATTCTTGATCTTAGAGAGTGAGTCACTGGAGTTCTGTTTAGAAAATTTCCCCCTGTGCCAATGAGTTCAAGGTTCTTTTCCACTTTCTTTTCTATTAGATTCGGTATATCTGGTTTTATGTTGAGTTCCTTGATACATCTGGACTTGAGCTTTGTGCAAGGTGACAAATATAGTTCTATTTTCATTTTTCTACATTCAGATAGCCAGTGAGACCAGCATCACTTATTGAAGATGCTTTCTTTTTTCCATTGTATATTTTTGGCTTCTTTGTGAAAGATCAAGTATGTGTAAGTGTGTCGTTTTATTTCTGGTTCGTCAATTCTATTCCATTAATCAACATGTCTGTCTCTGTACCAGTACTATTGCCCTGTAGTATAGCTTGAGGTCAGGGATGGTGATTCCCCCAGCTGTACTTTTATTGTTAAGAATTGTTTTCACTATTCTGGATTTTTTTGCCTTTCCAGATGAATTTGAGAATTGTTCTTTCCATGTCTTTGAAGCCTTGTGTTGGGATTTTGATGGGGATTGCATTGAATCTGTAGATTGCCTTTGGTAGGATGGCCATTTTTACTTTGTTAATTCTGCCAATCAATGAGTATGGAAGATCTCTCTATTTTCTGAAATCTTTGATTTCTTTTTTGAGAGACCTGAAGTTATTGTCATACAGATCTTTCACTTGTTTGGTTAGAGTAACCCCCAAGTTATTTTATATTATTTATGACTATTGTAAAGGGAGTTGTTTCCCTAATTTCTTTTTCAGTATCATTTATATAAAGGAAGGCTACAGATTTATTTGAGTTAATTTTATATCTGGCCACTTTGCTGAACTTGTTTATCAGCTAGCGAAGTTCTCTGGTAGAAGTTTGGAGGTCACTTATGTATACTATCATCTCACCTGCAAATAGTGATACTTTTATTTCTTCTTTGCCAATTCGTGTCTCCTTGATCTCTTTTTGTTATCTTATTGTTCTAGGTAGCACTTCGAGTACTATATTGAATAGATATGGGGAGAGTGGGCATACTTGTCTTGTCCTCGATTTATTGGGATTGCTTCATGTCTCCATTTAATTTTATATTGGCTGTTGGTTTGCAGTAAGTTGCTTTTATTATGTTTAATTATGGGCCTTGAATTCCTGATCTGTCCAATACTTTTAATGTGAAGGGGTGTTGTATTTTGTCAAATGCTTTTCCTGCATCTAAGGAGATGATCATGTGATTTTTTTCCTCTGAGTTTGTTTATATAGTGGATTAAGTTAATGGACGTTCATATATTGAACCATCCCTGCATTCCTGGGATGAAACCTACTTAATCATGATGGATGATCATTTTGATGTGTTCTTGGATTTGGTTTGTGAGAATTTTATTGAGTTTTTGCATTGATATTCATAAGTGAGATTGGTCTGAAGTTCTTCTTTTTGTTTGGGTCCTTGGGCAGTTTAGGTATCAGAGTAAGTGTTGCATCATAGAATGAAAAAGGTAGTCTTCCTTCTGTTTCTATTTTATATAATAGTTTGAGGAATATTGGTATTAGGTCTTCTTTGAAGGTCTGGTAGAATTCTCCACTAAATCTGTCTGGCCCTAAGCTTTTTTTGGTCAGGAGGTTTTTATTACTTCTATTTCCTTATGAGATATGGACCTGCTTAGATAGTTTAACTGCTCTTGGTTTAACTTTGGTATGTGACATCTGTCTAGAAAATTGTGCATTTCATCTAGATTTTCCAGTTTTGATGAGTATAGGCTCTTGTTGTCGGATCTGATGATTGTTTGAATTTCCTCTGTTTCTCTTGTTATGTCTCCCTTTTCATTTCTGATTTTGTTAATTTGGATACTGCCTCTTGGCCTTTTAGTTAGTTTGGCTAGGTGTTTATCTATCTTGATTCTCTCAAAGAATCAGTTTTTGGTTTTCTTGATTATTTGTATTCTATTTTTTTTTCTATTTGGTTGATTTCAGCCCTGAGTTTGACTATTTCTTGCCATCTACTCCTCTTCTCTCTCTCTCTCTCTCTCTCTCTTTTTGTTTGTGCTTCTTTTTGTTTTAGAGCACTCAGGTGTGCTGTTAAGTTTCTAATGTAAGATCTATCCAGTTTCTTTACCAGGCCACGTAGTGCTATGAATTTTTCTCTTAGCACTGCTTTCATTGTGGCCCATAAGTTTGGATATGATGTGTCATCATTTTAATTAAATTCCTGGAAGTCTTGAATTTCTTTCTTTCTTTCTTCCCTGAACAAGTTATCATTGAATAGAGAGTTGTTCAGTTTCCATGTGTATGTGGGATTTCTGCTGTTTTTGCTGTTATTGAAGACCAGCCTTAGGCCATTGTGATCTGATAGGATGTGTGGGATTATTTCAATCTTCTTGTATCAGTTGAGGGTTGTTTGTGATCAATTATATGGTCGATTTTGGAGAAGGTATGTACCACGAGGTGCTGAGAAGAAGGTATATTCTTTGGTTTTAGGGTGAAATGTTCTATAGATATCTGTTAAATCCATTTGTATCATAACCTTTATTGGTTGCACTGTGTCTCTATTATTTTCTGTTTTAATGACCTGTCTATTAGTGAGAGTGGTGTGTTAAAGTCTCCCACTATTATTGTGTGGAGTTCACTGTGTGTTTTGAGGTTTAGTAAAGTTTCTTTTTATGAATATGGGTACCCTTGCATTTTGGGCTAGATGTTTAGAATTAAGACTTTCTCTTGGAGGATTTTCCCTTTGATGAATATGAAGTGTCCTTTCTTATCATGCTTGATAACTTTTGGTTGAAATTCCATTTTATTGGATATTAGGATGGCAACTTCAGCTTGTTTCTTGGGACCATTTCCTTGGAAGACATTTCCCCATCTTTTTACTCTGAGATAGTGTCTGTTATTGAGGTGTGTTTCCTGTATGTAGTAAAATGCTGGGTCTTATTTGTGTATCCAGTCTGTTAGCTTATATCTTTTTTTAGGTGAGTTGAGTTCATTAATATTCAGAGAACTTAAAAAGAGATGACTGTTGGTTCCTGTTATGCTTGTTTTCATAGGTGGCTTTATGTGCATGTGGTTCTCTCTTTTTAATATCTTGTCTATTTCTTTGGTGTAGGTACCTTCCTTGTGTTGGAGTTTTCCTTCTAGGATCCTCTTTAAGGTTGTATTGGTAGATAGATACTGTTTGAATTTGGTTTTGGTTTCTCTATTTATATTGATTGATAGTTTTGCTGGTTTTAGTAGCCTGGGCTGGCATTTATGTTCTCTTAGAATCTGCATGACCTCTGACCAGGCTCTTCTGGCTTTTAGTGTCTCTGTTGAGACATCTGCTATGATTCTGATAGGTCTACTTTTGTATGTTACTTGACCCTTTTCCCTTGCATCTTTTAATATTTGTTTTTTTTGTTCTAGACATTCAGTGTTTTGATTATTATGTGATGAGAGGATTTTCTTTTCTGGTCCCATTTATGTGTTGTTCTATAGGCTTCTTGTACCTTTTTGGCCATCTCTTTCTTTAGGTTGGAGAAGGTTTCATCTATAATTTTGTTGAAGACATTTTCAGGTCATTTGAGCTAGGAATCTTCATTCTCCTCTATTCCAATTATTCTTAGAGTAGGTCATTGTGTCCTGAAATTAGTGGGTGTTTTGGGTTAAGAGTTTTTTACATTTTGAATTTTCTTTGACATTTGTGTCAATCTCTTCTACGGTATCTTCTACACCTGAGATTCTCTCTTCTATCTCTTGTATTCTGTTGGTGATCCTTACATCTGTAATTTTTGACCTCTTTTCTATGTTTCTCATTTCCAGATTTGCCTCCCTTTGTGTTTTCTTTATTGTTTCTACTTTCACTTTTAGGTCTTGGACCACTTTATTCAATTTCTTCACCTGTTTGTTTGTGTTTTCCTGCATTTCTTTAAGGGATTTATTTATTTCCTCTTTAAGGGCTTCTACCTGTTTATCTGTGTTTTCCTCTATTTCTTTCAGAGAGTTATTTATATCCTCCTTAAAGGACTCTTTTATCTTCATGAGATAGGATTTTAGGTCAGCTTCATGTGTTTCATGTCTGTTGGTGTATTCAGGGCTTGCTGTGGTAGGACACCTGGATTCTGATGATGCCAAGTATCTTCGCTTCTGTTGCTTATGATTTTGCACTTGCCTCTTGCCATCTGGTTATCACTGGTGTTTACTGGTCTGGGCAACTCTGTCTGGAGTTTGCCTCTTTTGTCTCTGGGTTGCTTCAGGTCTCCTGGTAGGCCTGTGGTCCTGGCTGTAACAGACCTCCTGTGGGGCCTTCCAACTGGGGGTCTTCAGAAGGGCTGAGAAGCTGCTGATCTGTTGCCTTTGCTGCATTAGATATCCTGGCAGGCCTTCAGACTGTTGGGTCTTCAGAGGACTAGTCAAGCCCTCATCCTGTGTGAAGCTGTTTTCCAGGGTGGCCTACAGACTGTGGTTTCTGTTTCCCTGTTTGCCCCATTACTCTAGAGAGGCTTTCAGTCTGATGGGTCAGTTGCAGTGCATGTGACAGAGCCCCCGGGGGGTTTTCAGAGTATGGTTTCAGTTGCTAGTTGCCCTGTGTACAGATGAGCTCCTGGGATGCCTTCAAGCTGTCGTGTTTTCAGGAGAGCAGACAAGCTGGCGATCAGTTGCTCAGTTGCCCTTTGTGCTGCAGATCTCCTGGGATGTCTCAGGCTGATGTATCTTCAGGAGAGCAGACTAGCTAGCGGTCTGTCCCAGCAGAAAAGACCAACCAGAAGGGGAATGGTATTCAGGAGGTTGGGATTTTGGGGTTGATGGGTCCCAAGTCCTCTGGGCTCCCAGTGGCAGCTGTAGAACAAATGCTCTGAGTGAAGTGGATATCCTGGTATGACTCAGGATATGGTGTCTTCAGTGGAGCAGACTAGCTGGCAGTTGTCTTTAATTTAATTTTTTTACTTATTTAATTTGCATCCTGCTCACTGGCCCCTCCTGGTCACCCCCTCCTACAATCTTCCCACATATCATCCTCCCCTTCTCCTCTGAGAAGATGAGTTCAAGGATATTTCTTGCTTTCTGTTCTTTTAGATTTAGTGCATCCTCTTTTACACTGAAGTCTTTGATCCACTAGTACTTGCGTTGTATGCAGGGTGATTGTTGTGGGAAATATTAAAAAAGAATGAATGTATGGCATGTTCCCATTCCAAAAAGCCCCCCCTCTCTCTCTCTCCTGCTTCCTCTCTTCCTCCCTCTGACCTGGAAGTCCCCCTATGTGCCCAGTGATTGGCTCTTTTATTCATTAGGGGATTAGTTCACAAGAAGTCACAGGTGTAACTCACTCCTTGTCTGAAGCCCCTCACAAGAGGGCAGAATTAGAATACAAAAAGCCCCAGGGATATCCACAACACTTCCCCCTTTCTGTTCTAATAAAAAACCAAAACCTTTCTCTCAAATATAGAGCACAACTATTACTATTTTGTAATTTATAAAGTATAGATAGACCTAACACCCAGTCCATCAATTTTGTCATTAAGATAGAACATTGCCATCTATCCTAAATTAAAAGATTATGATTCGACCTTGACTTATGCCCTGGCTTTAGATTGTATGCCATCTGAAAACCATCCTCTCATATCTGTTCTCTCAAAGTAAATAACCTGGGTAGGTTAAGAGACTATAAGTAATTTTTCAACCCCACCAGAAATCTGAGAATGAACAACATAAACTGAAAATATATAGGAAGTCTAATGCAGCTTCCAGAACTGAGACAAATTGTAGAGACAGCTGCTACCTATAAAGCCCCAGTCAGTCAGGAAGTTGGAGCATCAGTCTTCAGCCTTCTGGCCCAGGGTCATCTGACAGACCTTTGTAAGGCAGGATTTTGAAAGGCTGATTACCCTGCTTTGGCAGAAATTATCAGTTGACTATTCTGCACAGTGTGTCCTTTTTTTGGACAGTGTTTGTCTGTAGATGAAATGAGACAATTCTTTCCTAGTGGCTGTCTTGCCACAACTGGAGCAACTTCATTGGTGCTCAATTTCTTCTTTGAATCCAAGAAAGGGAATGCTGTCAGGAGCAGACTTGTCTCAACAACGGTGAATAAATAACATTAAGTGTCACATTCTCTGGATTTCTGATGTTTTTGAAAATCAACTATCTATGTAATCTGGACTGTTCTCCATTAACTACTCTCAGCTATTTCTAATTAAAATCTTGAAAACACTCTAACAATAAATAACAAACAATGTCCAGAAAAGGACACACTATGCAGAATAGTGGACTGATATAGCAGCAAATTGTGAGTTTTTCTGATGTGCATCACAGAGGCCATGCAGGTATTGAAGCATGGGGCTGGTGTGGTTGTGACCCACCAGTGGGAGCTGGGTGGAGAGATCATGGAGCTTCAGAGCTCCATGAGATAAAGTCAGGTTGGCCATTGTCTGCCAGTGCATGGCTAGCCAGCCCACCGGGGTTGAGGGAACCAGGGAATAGTGTGGGAACACGCCGCTACCATGCCTTCTTTTTTTTTTTTCTCCTTTTTTATTTTTGATACTTTATATACATTTCCAATGTTTCCCCTTTTCTGAGTCTCTTCTTTGGATACCCCCATCCCCTCCCCAACCCGCCTCTAGGAGGGAATTCCACCTCCCACCCCCCTCCCGACCACCCATCCCCATATTCCCGCCTTGACATTCCCCTTTACTGAGGCCTCTAACATCCTCAGGCCCAAAGGCCTTTCCTCTCCCCCTGATGGCCATCGAGGTCAACCTCTGCCACATATGTGGTCCAAACCATAAGTCCATCAATGTGTATTCTTTGGTTGGTGGTCCAAACTCCAGGAGGACCGGGGGAGGGGGTCAGGCCCATTGACTCTCTTGCTCCCTCTATGGGGCTGCAAATTCTCTCAGCTCCTTCAGACCTTCCTCCAACTCCTCCATCTGGGACCTCACTCTCAGTCCAGCGGTTACTGTTATGCGAAACTTGGGCGTTCTGAACTTGTGGGCTAATATCCGCTTATCAGTGAGTACATACCATGTTCCTTCTTTTGTGACTGAGTTACCTCGCTCAGGATGATATTTTCAAGTTCCATCCATTTGCCTGCAAATTTCATTAAGTCATTGTTTTTAATAGCTGAGTAGTACTCCATTGTGTAAATGTACCACATTTTCTGTATCCATTCCTCTGAT
>JAPYYD010006024.1:0-11529 GCA_028551405.1 Uromys caudimaculatus
TATTGTTGAAGGAAAATTTTACTGTTATTTCTTGTCAGAGCTTTCTATATATAATCTAATCATTTCTTCACTGTTAGCTTTTTACAAAAGAAATTAGTATCAGTCTAGTACAAGTCCATGAAATGTAACTTTGCCCTTTTTCTGGGTCTCTGTGTATCTCTCTTCTCAGGTCTTGTATTTTTCTTTCTGGCAGTTCATCCTTTAGACAGGTGTTTGGCATTTAATTTATTTAAGAATCTTTGAGTTTCTAATGCCTAGATATTCAGGGAAAACTTCATTAACTGTTTTCTGTAAGTTAATCTTTCTTTCTTCTTTCTGGAAAGCACATAATATAAATATATATTAATTAAATGGAGTCCCATATACCTTCTATTCTGTTCACTGCTTTTCTTTTTGTTCTATCAACTATCATCTATCTGTCTATCTATCTATCTATCTATCTATCTATCTATCTATCTATCTATCTATCATCTATTTATCAATCTATCTAAAGACAGGGTTTGTCTGTTTAGCCTAGACTGTCCTGGAACTCACTCTTTAGGCTAGGCTGTTGTCATGTTCAGAACTCAAAAGTACTACCTTCCTCTGCCTCCTGATGGCTAGTTTCAAAAGTGTGAGCCACCCCTATCAGGCATTTTATTTTATTACTATTTCATTCTTTGGCAATTTACATATATATATGTATATATATAATTATTATATATATATAATTATATATATATATAATTATTTTAAAAATGCTAGTCACAATTATCCTCTTCCCTCTCACATTGCAATCTTATTCTCAGCAATCCTCTCCAACTCTAAAGCTTTTTAAATCTTGACTCAGTGAGTTTATTTTGTTTGCTTCCATGAATATGACTTGGGTCTTATTTACTGGAGCATAGTAGCTTTTCAATGGCTACAAGGCTAAAAAAAAAATGCACACTCTTCCTACCAGTATTTACCTACTTGTAACTTCTACTATTTTGTCAATCAAGAGTGAGGACTCATGAACCTTCACATATGTTAAAATAGTTTTGTGTCCCATTGTGTGCAGGCCTTGTGCAGGTAACCACAGCAGTAATTTCAGGAGGACAATGACTGCATCCTAAATCTACTGTTTAAGGACTTCTTGCTATCTTCTTGTCCCTATGTTCTTCTGACCTCCTGATGTGAGATGTTTCTAGAGACTTAAGGGAACAGTATACATGTCCCATTGTGGATAATTTTTATGACACCATAGTCACCCTTAGCACTTTGAAGAAATGTGAACCTCTTCCTGACGTACCATCCACTACAAAAGAGAGTTTCTTGATGAAGACTGACATTCTCACTTATCTATAGGTATAAATATAATTATGTAGATGACAACTTGACCACATGTCTATTTAGTGACAGAGCAGTTATAACCCCATATAGCATTTGACTTCCCCAGCCATGGTCCCTTTCTGACTTTGGAACAGCATACACTAGTTCTCTCCCTCAGAGTAGGTCTCAGAATTAACCACAGAAGTCTAGGTTAGCCCTATAATAAGGATCATTATAGGAGTTAGTGTCCTGCTAAGCAGGTGGCCATTATTGTAACTTGTGAAGTCCACCGTTAAGTCAGACATTTGATAACTCCCTCCCCCGCTAGTACCTTCTAGAACTGTGAAAGCAACCAATGCGGGAGGACACTTTCAGCTGAATACCACCACCATTTCTCTATGTTTTGCGATCAGAATGCATGGTGTCATTGGCAATAGGGATTTATAACCTAGTTCGAGTGCACAAATAAGAAAACTGACAATAGCTGGTATCATGTGTGACTTTGGAGCCTTCCTGCTAAAGATGATTCTTTACATGATACCAGGGCCTTTATTTAATGTCCTGTGGCCTGCAGGAGAGTATTAGATACCATTGAATGCTCTTCATTGATTTGGTTTTTAAAATAGAGTAAAAAAATCGCATGTTTCCATAAGGATTTTGTCCTAGGCCCTCTTTGTTAATCAACATATTCTCCTTTACCCTATTCCCTGCCTTTTCCCTAGTGAACTTCTGGTCCCTAGCACTCTCACTGCCTACTTTCACATTAATAACATTCTACTATCTCCTCTCCATCTTACAGTCTCCAATTCAATCCCCCTGTCAGGAGATCTTTCTAATATCAAACTTTTATAGCCTCTAGATTAATTATTGAAATCTGACAGCTCAAAGTTAGGACCCAGTGATGAAAGTGAACATGTGACATTGTCTTTGTCACTCAGTATAAATTTTCTAGTTCAAGGCATTTTCTTGAAAATTTCATTTCAATTTTCTATGTAGCTGAATATAATTCTACTGTGTGCATATATCATATTTTCATTATCCATACATCAGTTGATGGAGATCTATGATGATTAAATTTCCTAGTTATTGTCAATTTATATTTATATTCATACGCATATTTATTTATTTGTTATATTTTTGGATACATATACTTTGATAAATATAGGCACATATATGAAAACTGTATTCATTTATATTTGTATATATAAAATACAAAGCTGAGTTCTATAGTGATTCTCTAAATTACCTTCATTGGGAAGCTGAGACAGGAATATCATAACTTCACTAATGGCCTGGGGTTCCTAGAAATTTCTAGAGAAACTGGAGATATCAATATCAAGTCTTGGTCTCAATAAATCCCAATATATGCAAGCAACAAGTCAGCAATTGTTTTCTTACTCTGTAAATCCTCTGTGTTTTTCTGTATAGGAATTATTTTTACAGGGGCAGAAAAGAAACCAGCTAGTTTGTATATGCTACCTGAGCAAGTGCGCAAAAGGAAAGTAGGACTCTTTTTCCATATAACTCACCTTCCTGTATTCACTTCTGAATATCCAGGTTGTATCTCATGGTCAGAATCCCATCCTTATGTGGAATCCTTCATGCCTGATTACTTTTAAAATGTTATGCCGAAAAACTATATCCAAAGCAACGTATTAAATAAATCATTTATTTGGCATATGATTTTAGATGAATAGAGTCCCTTCAGTAATCACATTTTCTTTTATTATTTTCATTTTTTGAGTTATTTTTCACATTCAAGATGTCCACATAACTATCCCCTCTATGTTCACTGTTATATAAACCAAAGCATTTGCACATTGCTCCCTGGGGAGGTCCTTGCCCTCCTGGCCTGAGATAAAGTCTCAACTGTCCTCTTGCCTTCACTGATCACTCTCCTTAGTTCATCTCATCAAAAATGATGAATCCTGCCCAGTTCCTGCTTCTGCTAATGCTCTGGATTCATGGTAAGGTGTGTGGAAGGTGAAGGAGTGGAATGGGGAAAAGGCCAAGCAACATAATTGCAGACCTAACAGAATTACACTAGACTTCTCAACAGAGACTCTAAAAGCCAGAAGAGCCTGGACAAAGGTCACGCAGTTCCTATGAGTACACAAATGTGAGCCTAGGCTACTATACTCTGCAAAACTATCAATCATCATAAAAGGAGAAAGCAAAGTATTCCATGACAAAACCAAATTAAAAAAATATCTATCTACCAATCTAGACCTACAAAGGAATCTAGAAGGAAAATTCCAACACAAGGAGAGTACCTATACCAAAGAAAACACAAGATATTAATCATCTCAGAACAAAGCTGAACCATGAGAATCACATGTACATAATGCCACCTACAACAACAAACATAACAGGAACTAACAATCATCTATCTTTAATATTTTTCAATATCGATGGACTCAATTTCTCTATAAAAATACATAAGCTAACAGACTGGATATACAAACAGGATACAGCCTTTTGCTGCATATAGGAAACACACCACAATAAGTAAGACAGATCATACCTCAGAGTATAAGGCTGAAAAAAAGTCTTCCAGGTATATGATCACAAGAAACAAGCTGGAGTTGCCATCCTAATTTAATAAAATAGACTTTCAACCAAAAGTTATCAAGTGAGATGTGGAAGGAGATTTCATACTCATCAAAGGAAAAAAATCTACCATGAGAAACACTCAGTTCTGAACCTCTGTTGCCCAAATGCAAGGGAACATACATTCATAAAAGAAATTTTACTAAAGTTCAAAACACTTATGGAACCCCACAGAATAATAGTGGGAGACTTCAACACCCCACTCTTACTAATGGACAGGTCATTGAAACCAAAACTAAACAAAGACACAGTGAAACTAATAGGGGTTAAGGACCAAATGGATTTAACAGATATCTATAGAACATTTCATCCTAAAACAAAAGAATATACTTTTTTCTAAGCACCTCATGGTACCTTCTCCAAAATTGACCATATAGTTGGTCACAAAACAAGCCTCAACCAATATAAGGAGATTGATATAATCCCATGTATCCTATCATATCACTATGGATAAGGCTAGACATCAATAAGAAAAAAACAAACAAGCAAACAAATAAACATCAACAACAACAAACCTCAGAGAACCCACAAACCCATGGAAAATTAACAACTCTCTATTCAATGATAACTTGGTCAGGGAAGAAATAAAAGAAATTAAAGAGTTCCTAGAATTCAACAAAAATGATGACACAGCATACCCAACATCGTGGGACACAACATGACACAATTGCTGATGCCAAGAGGTGCTTGCTGACAGGAGCCTGGTATAGGTGTTCCCTGAGAGCCAGCAACTGACTAATACAGATGTAGATACTCATAGCCAACAATTGGACTGAGCCCAGGGATCCCAATGCAGGAGTTAGGGGAAAGCCTAAAGGAGCTGAAGGGTATTGCAACCCATTGGAAGAAAAAGAGCATCAACTAACCAGAGCCCCCAGAGCCCCCAGAAACTAAAGCACTAACTAAAGTGTATATGTGGATGGGTCAATGGCTCCAGCTACATATGTAGAAGAGGATTGACTTATTGGGCATCAATGGGAAGGGAGGCCTTTTGAGCTGTAGAGGCTTGATGCTCCAGCATAGGGGGATGCTAGAGGGGTGAGGCAAGAGTGAGTGGATGGGTGGAGGAGCACCCTCTTAGAGACAAAGGGGAAGGAGGATGGGATGAGGTGGGAGACAGGGAAAGGGGACAGCATTTGAAATATAAATAAATAAAATAACCAAAAAGAAAAAAGAAAGAAAAAAGAAATACGTTCTATGTTAGTTTATGGCCCAAGAGACAGGGCCAATGCTTTGAAAACATCAACATGATGAAGGGTCCTCTCCTGATTCCGGCTGTCTGATAATGTTGGTCTCATGAGAAATCAATTGGTACTGCGTATGAGGGACAGAATGTATTTTTTAAACACTTCAGAAATACTTAGCCACCATCTGCTTTATTCTCAGTGGCAAGACATGTAAATGCAAAACTAGGTTTTCATCTTTAAAAAGATAAACATTTTTGATATATTGTCCTCTAAAACACTTTCCCAGTGGGGAAACTCATACATGGTATAACATTTCCATCCCATATTCTGGAGAACTGAATAAAATTCATGCAAATCAATGGAGTTTCTGGGTTCAAGTGTCTAATTGATAGGATAGTACTGTCATGTCATGAGGATTAGTGCTTTATGTTTAATCAATTAAAGACTCTTAAGCAAATCCTGAGTTAAAGTAAGGGAGTCAATATTGCTTGGGATTGACAACAAGGGTCTGAGGATTTATTCTTTCCACATGAATTCAGCAATTCAAAGAAACATATTAGATTATGCTATTGTTCAACCCTGCACATGACAAAGCATCCATACTCTATCAAATTTCAACACTTTATCAGATGACCAGCGAAGGAGACATAATATATTCAAGTAGGGACCAAGGAGCCTGCTATCCTGTGTCAGTATTTAAAGCAACTTGAAACTCCCAATTTGAACATAAATACTACCTGAGGACCCAGCTATACCACTCCTGTGCATATACCCAGAAGACACTCCAACAAATAATAAGGTCACATGCTCCACTATGTTCATAGCGGCTATATTTATAATAGCCAGAAGCTGGAAACAACCCAGATGTCCCTCAGCAGAGGAATGGATACAGAAAATGTGGTTCATTTACACAGTGGAATACTACTCAGCTCTTAGAAACAATGACTTCATGAAATTCGGAGGCAAATGGATGGAACTTGAAAATATCGTCCTGAGTGAGGTAACTCAGTCACAAAAGAACAAACACAGTATGTACTTATTGATAAGCGGATATTAGCCCAAAAGTTCAGAACACCCATGATGCAATTCACAGCAACTTTTGGACTGAGCGTGGGGTCCCAGATGAAGGAGTTGGAGAAGGGAATGAAGGAGCTGAGGGAGTTTGTAGCCCCATTGTGAGGGAGCAACAGTGTAAACTGGTCATGGCCCCTGGTGCTCCCAGAGACTGGACCACCACCAAAGAATGCATGGAGTGGCTCATGGTGCTGGCCACATATGTGGCAGAGGAGGGCCTTGTTGGCCATCAGTGGGAAGAGAGGCCCTTGGGTCTGAGAGTGTTAGATGCCCCAGAATAGGGGAATGTCAGGGAAGGAAAAAGGGAGCAGATGGGTGATTAAGGGAATACCCTCATAGAGGCAGGGCAAAGGGAGATGGGATAGGGGGTTTCCAAAGGGGAGATCTGGAAAGGGGAAAACATTTGAAATTTAAATAAAATATCAAAAAAACCCTTCCATTATTTCCATTATTAAGTGTCTCTTTCAAGTCGTCTACCTGATGCTTAGAACATAATAATATGGTATATCTCTGTCCTGTCCCATGATAAGAATATAATCAGAGAAACAGGGAAATTCTCTCACTATCACAGCTTGTTGGACTTAGGGTCGCCTGTATATCAGGTCAGACTATTAGAAATGAAGGGATATTACTTAAATAACTAAATGTTTTTCTTCATTTGGGAGCTCTGCATTTTATGTGATTGTTGTTGTTTAGATGTCAAATTGAGAAAATAACTATATTCCTTCAACTTTTATAAGTGGCTTAGAGATTCTTTTCATGTATACAGCCATGTTATAATTTATGTTTTCATAATGGTTTCAGTCTCCAGTAGTGACATTTTAATGATTCAGTCTCCAGATATTCACTGTATGACTCCAGGGAAGAGAGTCACCCTCAACTGCCATTCTATGAGGACAGTGCCATACATATGCACTGATACCAACAGAAAACCTGCCACATTTGAGACCTCCTCAACAAGTATGGTACTGATGTCATCTCTGGAATCCCCTTGAAGTTCAGTAGTAGCAGCTCACAGACAGGTTTTATCCTCAGCATCAACAACATGGAATCCTAAGATTGTGGAACTTATTACTATCACCAGAGTTATAATTTCCCCCTTTTGGTAATACATAACATGAACCAATGACAGAAAGCAGAACTGTGAAGCTGAGCTGCTTATCTGCCTCTGATTGGACATTTAAGTTGTTGTGAGAACTTCTAAGGTTCAACTGAGCTTGAAGTTTATGGGCACATTTAGCTAAGAAAATCCCAGATGCTCCCTTCCAGCTGAACTGCCTTTATTGCACTTCAGCTACACAATCAAATACTGGAGAATGATTTTCTTGATATAATAAGCAGTATTAATCCCACTGTGCCACCGCAGAAAACAAAGGCATTTAAGCCTGAATGAAGATAATAAGCGGTACCTGTTTTTTCCCAAGTGTAATTGGAACAGTGTTTTAATCTATATAAAGAAATCTGCTTGAGGCACACAGAGGTCAGTGTGAAAACACATCATATATTTATGCTGAGTGAACTGCTTTTATAAGTAAATTCATTTCTGTTTGATGACTTCTATGAACTCCCCACTACAGCTCAGAAAAAATATTTTGCAAAGTAAATACAGTGACTAATTTATGGAATAAAGTTAGAACATGAAAGTCTCAAGATCCACGTGGGACCAGAAATGTCCATCATTCTGTAAACTCAAGTTCAGTTCTTATGAATTCAAATTAGTGGTCAATTAAAGTTGATTTTATAATACTTGCTATGGATGACTGTCAAGATGCAAAGCATTTAGATTCCTTTTGGAAGCAGGGAAGTTTGAGAATCAATGAAGCCTTATGTGTCCCCAAGGTCCCTGGGCATGCTCAGCCTCTCCCATCATGAGCATCTTTCATTACAGCGGTGCATTTGTAGTGGTATGTGACCTCACCGTGGTCTGGATGACTATTACTGTCACTCAGAACATGATTTCCTCAGAGCATTGCTGTATACTTATACTTGATGACTTTGTCTCTGTAAAGGTATATATTGAAATTATTCTCCATTGTGGAATGTACAAAGCTGCTCCCCTGCCCTGAAATACTGTGAAGTGCATGCATAGCTCTTCCCCTCTAATAACAGGAAAACACTAATGATTTTTTTGCCTTATTGTTTTGTGTTTTTCTGAATATCCTATAGTTTGAATAATAAGGTAATGAAGTATTCAGACTGGCTCTATGGACTATGCCACTATGTTTCCTCCATGGATTTGGGCATGTCAATATCTCATTTCTTTTTAGGCTCAATCATATTCGGTTGGTAGGTATGACAAAGGTATTTTTGTCCATTCACCTATAGAAAGGGATCATGTTCATTCATACTTCTGCCTAGATGAAATGGAAGGATCCACATACTGGCATATGACATGATCCCGATCAGGTATTTAATATGGGGAAGAGGGCATGTTTGTGTTTTTTTCTGCAAGATATTGCAGGAGTGTGCTAGCTGGTAGAGTGATTACTGTGACATGCTGATGCTGGGACAAAGAATGATGCTGAATGTAAGCTTGCTGAGTGCCCTGACAATGGTGACAAGAAAGCTGTATTGGACATATGTTCTTGACCCACCTTTGCTTGCCTATATACTGTAAGACTCTGGGAAGTCTTAACTTAATGAGGACCCTCCGAATGGACACACAGAGACGGGGATTGATGCAAAATGCAAGAGAAATTTATTGATTCATCAGCATGCTGACTTCGTCCTACATACCAAGACGGGAGGGAGACCTCATGGAACCTGTTCAGGGACCTTACATAGGATTTTAGAGCAGCGGCCGCCATTAGGTACAATATTATTGGCAGAACAGTGTGACTTTTAATCTGATTGGTCTTTAGGGAATGAGGTAGCAGGGGCTTAATCAGCCCCTCCCTTCCAGCCTATGTGCTTTCTAACCTTTTTCTTCCATGTGCTCGAAGGAGGGAGGGGACTCTGGTGGAATATCTCAAAGTTTCCGAGCTGACCTCTCAATACCAGATTAGACAAGCTGCATTGCTTCAAGCTTTTAGACCTTGTGGGATAGAGAATATGGAGACTGTGGAAACTGACTTAGAAAAATAATCAAAAGGAGCAATTATAATGACTCTTTGCTTTCCTTTAATGTGACCAGTTATTTTGACTTAATTTGGGACTCGTCTAGAAATCAATAGAATATTGGAAAAAAGGAAATGACAGTCTTCATTTGGAAGGCAGGTTCTGGACATTTTCAGAGACATATTTGGAAGTTAGTTATAGTTCTTTATGAAGTTACATTTGTAGTTGATAAAATTGGATAGGATCTGGATTTCAAACAAGTGTTAGTGCCAACTTTAATTTCTACACTGCTTAGACCATCAATTATAATTTTCTTGCTTTTAACTTCTGGACATTGTATCTTAAACAGATTGGTTGCCTTCATGCAGGATGGCTTTCAGCAAGCTCAGCTATTCACCGGGGCAGTTATTCATCTCTATGAAGAAATGCATTGAATGCATATTCATATGTCTTTCCTGGCTTTGGTCTGAATGGGAAGGAATGTGCTTTTGAAGGTTGGTAGCCAGGGACCGGTGGGTCTTTAACCTTAAAGATCTCATAGAAGGAAAAGATAAGAAGTACCTGTAGGTGCTTCACCTGTACTGTGGGGAGGACATTATTTTCTTTCCTGCAGAAATATGAAGAACGTGCTGTTGGTCCACCTAAGTGACCAGTGTAGAACTATAACCTCTCAATGTGTAGCTGGGCCATGCAGAAGTCTCAGCTATTGATGGAGAGTCCATGAACACAGGTTTCAACAAAGATTCTGGGTAATGTTAAGGGGCTACAATGCTTTAGAAACTGCCTGAAGGGCTTTTGCCCAACTGTAAAATAAGAACCAATGAGAAATTGATTTGAAAAAAAAAAAAAGAGTGTTCTTGAACTCCTATCGACCTAAGACAGAGACATACATCAAAAAAGCTATGTTTGATCTCCATGATGGGTAAGAAGGAGCAATATAGACCCTGACCTAAGACAGGCACAGTGGCCTAGCCACTCTTTATTCTAGACGGGGTTATGGAAAACAAGTAAATCTTGTGCCCCAGGCCACTCTTTTTTATTTTTTATTGTTTTTATTTTTATTTTTTGATACTTTATTTACATTTCCAATGTTTCCCCCTTTCTAGGTCTCCTCTTTGGAAACCCCCCTCCCCTCCCCCTCCCCCGCCTCTATGAGGGTTTTTCACCTCCCACCCACCAGCCCACCCACTCCTGTATTCCTACCTTGACATTCCCCTTTACTGGAGCCTCTAACACCCTCAGACCCAAGGGCCTCTCCTCCCCCTGATGGCCAACAAGGCCCTCCTCTGCCACATATGTGGTCCGAACCATGGGTCCCTCCACATGCATTCTTTGGTTGGTGGTCAAGCCTCCAGGAGGACCAAGGCAAGGGTCAGGCCAGTTGACACTGTTGCTCCCTCCATGGGGCCGCAGACTCCCTCAGCTCCTTCAGTCCCTTCTCCAACTCCTCCATCTGGGACCTCACAATCCAGTGGTTACTGTAAAGTGAAACTTGGGTATTCTGAATTTTTGAGCAGTCCAGTCTTTAAAGAACAAAAAAGGGGGAATTATGCCCTTTCCCCAGCCTTGAGCAGGCTGAATAGACCTTGAGTGTTTGCCACAGTTGGACTTTAACAACCCAGGTGGAGTCATCTGCCTTGTTGCATGTGCAACTTCCTACAGGAATTTAGAAGAACAGACTGCCAGCTGAGCTTGCTTTGCAACATAAAGCAGCTGAAACAAAGCAGCATAATCCAGCTGAAACAAAGGAAGGGAATCTGTGGGTTCTCCCTGTATAACCTAAGTGCTGAACATTAAACTTTGAGCCTTGATCAGAAAAAAAAAAGTTTTAAAAAAAGCTGTAATAGATATTCCATGCTGGTTTTTATATGGAAATAAAGTTTTAAATCCTTTAAGTGAATACAGAGCTTGCAGCATGATGGAGTAAAACCATGCTTTGTAGTAATATTACCATCTTGTCCTTCAAGGTGTTGTCACAATGTGCACTTCCATCAACAGTGAATAGGAATTCAGGTGGTCACACATACATTCGGTTGTTTTGTTTGTCAGTGTTCTGTACTTGCAGCATTCTCACAGATAAGTAGCAGTTTAGTAATCATTTTACTTACATGCACAGTATCAAAAAATATAGTATGCCTTTTTTCATACTGAACTGCTCTATGTAGCTTTGATGAGGTGCATGCTGAGGTCACAGCTCCATTTTCAAAACTGATACAATTATAAGTTTTAAAAATGAATGCATATGCAAAAATAAGTAAAAAGATTGTCTTCATTGTTGAAGTGTTCCTTGATTTTCAAAGTCAGTAGTTTT
>JAPYYD010006025.1:0-11529 GCA_028551405.1 Uromys caudimaculatus
CAAGGGTCTGAGCTAGATCTTCTGTATACAGGCAAGGGTCTGAGCTAGATCTTCTCTATACAGACAAGGCTCTGTGCTAGATCTTCTGTATACAGACAAGGGTCTGAGCTAGATCTTCTGTATACAGGCAAGGGTCTGAGCTAGATCTTCTCTATACAGACAAGGCTCTGTGCTAGATCTTCTGTATACAGACAAGGGTCTGAGCTAGATCTTCTGTATACAGGCAAGGGTCTGAGCTAGATCTTCTGTATACAGGCAAGGGTCTGAGCTAGATCTTCTGTATACAGACAAGGGTCTGAGCTAGATCTTCTGTATACAGGCAAGGGTCTGAGCTAGATCTTCTGTATACAGGCAAGGGTCTGAGCTAGATCTTCTGTATACAGACAGGGTCTGTGCTAGATCTTCTGTATACAGACAAGGGTCTGTGCTAGGTCTGCTGAATACATGATGTGCTTGTTAGTTTGGTGGTTTTGCTTGGGTCCCTAACAGTGAGAGGGTGGTGTCTCTGACTCTTTGGCCTGCTCAAGGGACCTTTTCCTCCTACCAGGCTGCCTCATCCAATCTTGGTATGAAGGTTTATGCCCAGTCTTATTACATCTGGGAGGTGTGTTCTTTTCTGAGGGAAAACTAAGGAGGAGTGGATCTGGGGGAGGTGGGGAAGACTGGGAAGAGAGGGGGGAGGCTGCAGTACCATGTATTGCATGAGAGAAGAACTTTTTACAAAGAAAGTAAAAATAAAAAATCTTTAAAATAAAATAAAATTAAAATTAAAATAATGAACCAAATAATCATAGCACAAGTTGAATGATTTTAAAAACTGTTATACCTTATGAAGCATGTTTTCTACAGTTCTCATGTGATTAGCAACACATTCTTTGTCTCTAGAAAAAAGAGAGAAAAGATTAAGTGTGAGTATAACCCAAGTCTTTCTACATTTGTTTACACTTTAGCCTGAGTCACTATTACTAGCTGTCTTTGATCTCCCTTTTAAAACACAAAACTTGATACAGGGGAGGTGGCCTGTGAATGAAGTACTTTCTGCGTAAGTGTGACAGGATCCAGATCCCCAGAGACATATGAGATGGTGGCAGCCTGTAATTCCAGTCCTCACAAGGTAGACGCAGGCTCCTGGTCAAGCTGGATAGCATGACTAGAGGGAATTAGTGAGCCCCAGGCTCAATGGAAGACCTTGTCTCAACTAATAGAATGGAAAGCAATCACAGAAAAGACTCAACATCAACCTGCAGCTGTCACATTCTCTCTCTCTCTCTCTCTCTCTCTCTCTCTCTCTCTCTCACACACACACACACACACATACACACACACACACACACGCTATACACGTGTGGAAAAGGTACCTAATGTAACCACAGCCACTGATAGGTGTTACAGTCCTATGCACACTTATGCTACTTGTCCTAAACTGGGGGGAGGAACCATAAGTTAAGAGGATGGAAAAGATAAAGAAATTATTCCATTACATTATTACATTATTAATTTCAGATGTTCTGAAAACACGAGACATTCTTTACATCTTTAATTGGTGGCAGAATGTTGTAAGTGGTGATGCTGTGTAAAATACTACTGCCTCCCTTCACAGTCCTTTCATGGTGCCATAGCCTGACAACGCATGTGTGGTTACAAGTTCTCCTCGGCCTGTGTATTTAATTCAGCTTTCACAATGAAATACAAACTCTGAGTGAAAATGCTGAAGACTAGGCTTTAATAATAGTAATCAGGTCTCTTTAGCTGTCTAAGATCCTATGCCCTTAGAAACGAGCCACGGACACCTGAGTCCCAAGTTAACTGCTGCACTGTGAAAACACAATGTGAACCTGGGGGCTTTATAATCCTGTGATCACGCAACCTACGAATATAATGTTCTGTGACACTCAGGGTTAACAACTTAGTCTGTTTCTTCACTTGATGCAAGGAGATCAAGAAAATGGCAACAAATCTAAGTTAGTCAAACTTACATTTTTAGAAATAAAAATTATATTCATTTAATATGGAGATGCAATGTTATACAGCTGTACAATTTCTCCAAAAAAAAGATTATTAGTAGATATTCAAGCAAGCCAATATTTGTACTTCAGAAGTCATCTTCTCATCATACGTAAGTGATATCATCAACCTGGAAGCAATAGGTATTACTGGTCTACGATCACAGATGCCCTATTCTGTGATTTACAGGCTTTATCCTGTAATTTATAGAGTACAGTCACATTCACAGTTTGTATCTAACAGGAGTCTATCTCAAAATGTTAATTAATATTTTTACATTTTCATTCATTAAAAATTCTAAACACAAACGAAATCAATTAGAATCATATGTTTCTTTAATTCTTTTCATTATGCTGCTGAACAAAGTCCTGTCTTAAAGAAGTCCATAAACCTTGTTATGGGGAAACAAATGAGAGCTTAACAGAACTGTTCAATCTGAATCAGAAGACTGCATGTCCACTTGTTACATGGCAAAGGGGAAGCACCCCCTGCATTTGCATAGCTGTTTATGTAGAAATGGTGTTTTCCTATTAAATGTACTATAGCCTATACCTATACAAGCTTAAATGGATTCCCATGGTCAACATGTTTTAGCTGCATTTTACGGCTATGATACAAATACTGATTGTATGCCAACATTTCCTTATGGAAATAGTGCTTGTAATATCAGTAAAATGTACAAAGCAAAGTCAGGATGGGAGCCAGTGGAGTAGAAGGTGATCAAGGATAAATAATATAGAAACAAATAATGTAATTATGTGAAACTTTTAAATAAACAATTTTATGCCCCGCATTAATGAAAATGTGGCTTCAAACATGTAACACCAACACTGGGCACCAGATATGCATAATTTGAGGCTACATAGAAGCTTATGCTTCTGAGGCTCCTCAATAAAATATATACTTAGTGTGTTGAGTTAAGGGTTTTCTTTTTGAGGATATATCAGAGAATTTCAAAGAGAGACAGCTGCACTTTTGTTTGGAAGCACCATATTATCCAGGGCTAAAACCCAGAGCATGAAAGTAAGAATTGATCTTTTGTCTGTTTTAAGCGATCTCCCCATGGTCCGAAGGCTCACTTGGCTGCCATGCGGAGGGCACTCTCTGCATCTCGGGTGTTCTCCTCCAGCCGACGCTTGTCCTGCTCCAGCTGGGTAAGATGTCTATTGAGCTGACGTAGAGATTGATCTTTCCTTCTCAGCTCCATCTTTGCCTCGGAGAGACTCTGTGAGCAGACAGAAAACAGAGCTACTTGTCAGCCCTGATAATTAACTTCAATTTATGCCATAGGCTATTAGACAAAGAAGAACACAGCCTGGCTGAGGAGAGCTGGGTCATTACACATCAAGGTTTAACAAACTTCCTGCAAAAATATTTTACATGCTTGCTAATCAGAAATGAGAACTATACTATTTTGAGAAATATTTGGCTATAAAACGTAATTCTATTTTAGTGTGTTAAGTAAAACAAACCATATTATTACTAAAAATTTCGTATTACAGAAATCTCAAGCTCTAAGTTCTTTTTTTTAATGATGAAAAAATAAGAATTGATGGGACAATGGTACATAAAGGTTAGAATCTATTTAACCCTGGACATGACTAAATGCTATCAGATGCCCCACAGGAGTGTATAGTTGAGGGAAGGAAACCAGGATGCCAGGCGAAATGGTGGGCTCACGTGTTTTTATAACAGATTTTTTATGACAGACTGCTATACACATTTCAGTAGACAAATGGGGCTCGGAAATAATTTTTACTTGCTTCCTGACAACTTCCATGCCAAGGGTAACTACAGAAGGCTAATCAGCGTGTTTTAACTAATGAGACCGCTAATACTGGCATTCATAATGAGTTAGGGTTTATAAATGCTTTCCTAGTCACAGAAGTACAAACTCTGTGGGCTCACAGTTCTTTAAATACCAGCTTAGAATAGAAATTCCAGCACACAACCGCGCAACTTTTTTGAAGGGCTAAGGGAGAAAGTATTAGAATGAGAAACAATTTTAAGGGATATTTTCTAGACTAGGTTGCAAAATGATGTGGGAATCAGATGATATGAATACCAAAACTCTGCTTCTTCCTTGTCCTATAAAATTTCTAAAATAAGATTATCAAACAGTTTTTACAATTAAGTTTGTTGAACAGTCAAACAACTGACTGCACAGACTTCTGTTTTATTCTTTACTAGTTCAGCCACACGTGAATATACACAGATGTGGCTCACAGCCCATGAAGAAGAAGCAATATGCTAGTGTTTCATATTTGAAACTCTTCTCTTAATATAGTCGCAATGATAGTATGAAACCTAAGCTCACTCAGGTGAGCGAAAGCAATTCATTCCAAATGATTGGGAATTGAAAACAATCCAGTCAAAACGCTGCAAGCTCTTAAATCCAGCAATTCATTTTCAATCAAGTTACTCCTATACAAACAAGCATCAAAAAGTAAGTAATCAGACAGCAATGGTTACTCATTAGATACTTACATTTATTTTCAAACTTTAATATTAATAGATCTTTAAGAACATTGCAACGCTGATCAATGGGTACTGCAAGATCATCAGATAGAAGACATTCCAGTGGGCTATTGTACAGTAAGATGACCATAAGTAATAGCAATACACTGCATTTTTTAAAGCTAAAAAATGAATTGAGTATTTCTCCCACAAAGGAATGGTACTTGGAAGACAGACGCATTTAATCTGATTTAAGCATTACATAACGTATGCATGTACTGAAATATCACATACCACTACAGAAGCTGTGCCTTTATTTTTATGTTAAAAAATCGATTTATCTTAAATATTTGAAAAAGAATATTCACCAAGGAAATAGCCAAACAATGTTGAAAGACAACAAAGAACAGACTCTTCTGTTTGAAAAAATCCAATTCTAGTAATTTTGTTAAGATACTTAAAGGCATTGAGGTATCAAGGGACTCTTGGTTTAAAAAAAACAAAACCTACTTGGTTTAAACTTAGTATTTCTGATATATCCCAAGCAGTTTATAAAGGCCACATTTCTACCGTCAGTTAGCATAAAGCTTTATCTCTCCTTCCAGAAGAAATGATAAATATGTGCCAATCCAGGAAAAGCGCTGCGCTTAGTGAGCCTTGGGACTGGAGTGTGTACTTGTGAGGGGCTTCCAGGGTTGTAACATACAGTCAGCCTTGCCAGCCCAATCTGAAAGAGCTCGTCAGTTGGCTTCATTTTTAAACCACACTGGCCTGTTCAACGATCTATGTTGTACAGTCACAGAAGGTATATGACCCAGCACCATAACCTTCATATGGCCAAATCGTCTCAGGGCTGTTATTTCAAGTTCATCTCGTAAGAGCTATGACAGGCCATCGGACCCCACTAAAGCTTATACCATCTCAGGGCTGTGGGAAACAAACACTTACGTAGTTCCTTGAATGTAAAAATAAGAACAGAAAACTTTTTTTAAAAATAGAAACTGTTATTTTACGTTTGGGCTTAGAATTCTCGCTTTAAAGAGCTGGGGGACCTAACCAAGGAATCTATAAACACCAATGTGCCCTAAAGTTCATGCAAATGTGCGTAAAATACAAAATTATAAAAAGTGGGTCCAAAATATGTCTTCACCTTAATACTAACCTTTCTGATCAGAAATTGGAATCCTTTTAAAAATTCTGAGCTCCAATTAAAGCTAATTTTATGGATACCACATACTTACATATAAATCTATTTCACATATAAAATACACACCCGACTTGTAAAGTTCTAAGTTGGGCTTTTCTCCTCTCTTGCTCAGATTCACCTAATTAAAACCCACGATAAATTTTATGGACTCTAATATCTCCAACTGAATGACTGCAACCAAGAGGGTGTGCCTCTGGGCAGCAAGGCAGCAATGATAAGCAGCAGGTTAGCCACTAATTTCTCAGCCAGGGTAGATTGTGGAAGTGTGATGTTCTGATATCCGAGGAACTGTTCAGGAGAGAATAGGATAAATCAAGTTTAATAACTCTGCTCCTAATTGTTCCCCCAATGCTCAACTCTAATTACGTGGAGAACTCTCCTGACTGTCACCTGATATTAAGTTGTTGGAGGCTGAGCCTGGAACAGCGAGATAATCAATAAACATTTAGTGGGGAGAAGAGTGAAGATCCTGTTAAGCAGTGGGAACCCGCAGCACCCAAAGCCCTTCTGCTCATGAGAAAACCTGAGGGACAGCCATGGTGATTGCAAAGCAATAATCCAAAGCACCGCTGGTAGGCCTTGAGGCCTTTAGGCAACAGACATGTGAGAAAAGGTTAACTCGGTCACCCTAATTACAGCCCGCTCTCACATGCTTCTTACAGGAGCGAAGACAAGCCAATTAGGTAGAAAGGAAGATAAGGGAAGTTTTATTTGTATACTAATTAAACCCCTGATGAAATTAAAGGAAAAACATACAGCTCTGTAATTGTGTCTGAGAAAGGTCACTCCGGGTTCAGTTATCAGAACGGCACAGCCTTGAGATACTTCACTTAATCCACAGTACAGCTCTCATTTTGTACTCAGGTCTTAATATTTACCAAAAAAAGGGGGGTAGAAAGAAAAGAAAAGAAAACTCAAGACCTGATACTGAACTTATCTTTAAGTTGTGTGGTGAATAACTTGAGCTGTTAGCAAGTTAATGCTACGTATTATAATAAGAGTCTTTTAAAAGGTAAAAAATATTCTGCTGACCCAAGAACTCGTGTGTCAGTATTTTCATCAAAGATTCTACTTTTTATTTTAAATCCAAAAATGCTTGAAATCAAATTTTGAAATTCTATCCCATCTACCACCTCTTCACGGTATTTCCCTTCGTCTTCGCGTGCACCTCTCGTAATCTGAGAGGAAAACAGCCAATGCTTCCAGTAAATACTATTACAAGACACCATTTACACCTGACATTTACATCTCCCTTAATTGATCACAAAAAGTTATTTACTAGTCATAAGAGCTAGCAAAGCACAGAATGGACACAAAGAACATAGACAATACAAAAGGGCCTACGATAAATACATGGTGGCTGAGATATTACACACCCCACATATTTTTAATATTTTTACTTATAGTTTTCTGTAATAAACATGTTACTACTGAACAAGAACATAAATTATTTTAACTCATTCATAATTTTGTATAATTTTGTGTTTATTAAGGCCAATAATTTCTTCATGACTATAAACTGAAATTACGTTGCTTTGCCCTAATAACACATTTTGTGTACTGAACAAAAAAGCTATATTGCGATATAAGTCACATGTTACTCAATTAGTCCTTTGTAAAATTTATAGAGTTTTGAAGCCATCACCAATATAAGTCATTTTTATATTCTTTCCTTTAAGAAAAATCTTTCCAAAAATATAGTGCCTAAATATAGTATGTCTAATTATTTCGGCAAACTCTAATTTAAAGCCACACAAAATATATAAGGTTCATAATTTTGGTAAGTGTTTTTAATTTAAAATTGGATGGTGATGGTGCACACCTTTAATCCCAGCTCCTGGAAGGCAGAAGCAGGCAGAACTCTGAGTTTGAGGTCAGCCTGGTCTACAGAGTGAGTTCCATGACAGTCAGGAATACACAGTAAAACCCTGTCTCAACAAAAATCATAAAATATATTTCCTGAATCAGAGTATTTGATTAACAGTTGTACAATACTAAGTAAAAGTTATCTGTATGGTGTACACAGCTCTCTAATTAATATTTCTGCATGCCAAGTGACTCACCTACAGTTTTTTCCCATGCAGGTACAGTCTTTTGCCATAAACCATTAGGCCGCTAGGAAATCTGAGCCCAAGGAGATACAGCTTTTATATATTTTCTTGTGTCTAATGGAGAATATCTTTGGATCCTGCAGGCTAAAAGCTAATGGCTATTCGATTTGATATAAAAACTCAGTCACTGGAAGTGAAAGCAAGAAAAGAAACTTTAAATCATGTTTCTGAGGTCAGGGGAAAATGTAACAATTTTTAAGACTAAGTTGGCAGAGCTAAGACTCTGCTCAACATCAGAGCATCTGCCCTTCATGAATGAAGTTTGATCCCCAACATTGCAAACAGTAATGACAAGAACAATCACAATAATACAGTACACTTACTGCTACCCAACTGTGACTTCTGAATACACCCTCCTGGCTAGCGGTCAGAACAAAACATTTCAAAGCTAAAAAAGGAAATGATGCCATCTTCAGCCAGTCTAAAAAATTATATTAATAAAGAATTAATTATACTAATGGATAAATCAAACTGAAAGTTCATAGAAGGTACAAGGTTTAAATGATACAACAATCTGTAAGCTGAGTAATTAGTTAATTTATAACAAATACACAACAAAAAAGAGACAGCATTATATAGTATAATTAATTTATGTTTTTCTTTCTTTACATATTTATTTTAAAAGTTATGTTATGCAATTTTAAGGTAGCTCCCCTAAGGTCATTATCTTTTGTCATTTTCTACTATTAACTTCACATGGAAGGTAGACAATATACTTATAAAATGAAGCTGAAGATTAACAACCTCTCCATTTTCAGTGTGGAGTACATGGCAATGCCTGTTAGAACTCGTGTGACTAATAAAAAGGAAAAATCCACCAAAAGGAGATCTCAATTCTGAATATCTATCCCCCAAATGCAAGGTCACTCACATTCATAAAAGAAACATCACTAAAGCTTAAATCACACATTGAACACCATACATTAATAGTGAGAGACTTTGACACCCCACTCTCACCAATGGAAAGGTCATCCAAACAGAATCTAAACAGAGAAATAATGAAACTAACAGACATTATGAATCAAATGGACCTAACAGATATCTAAAGATATCTGTTCACCCAAATACAAAAGAATACACCTTCCTCTCAGCATCTCATGAGACCTTCTACAAAACTGACCATATACTGGGTCACAGAGCAAGTCTCAATAATACAAGAAAATTGAAATAACCCCATGTATCGTATCAGAGCACTATGGGTTAAAGCTGGACTTCCACAACAACAGAAACAAACTCATGGAAACTGAACTCTTTACTCTTTACTCCATGACTACTGGATCAGGGAAGGAAGAAATTAAAGACTCTCTAGAACTCAATGAAAATGAAGGCACAACATACCCAAACTCATGGGACACAGTGAAAGCAGTGCTGGGAGGAAAGCTCATAGAACTAAGTGCCTTCATAGAGGAATTGGAGAAATCTCTTACTAGCAATTTAAAAGCACATGTGAAAGTTCTAAAACAAAAAGAAGCAAACACGCCCAAGAGAAGTAGATGGCAGGAAATAACCAAACTCAGGGCTGAAATCAATAAATTAGAAACAAAGAGAACAACACAATCAACAAAACCAAGAGCTGGTTCTTTGAGAAAATCAACAGGATAGACAAACCCTTAGCCAAACTAACTAAAAGGCAGAGAGAGGGGGGAGGGAGGAAGGAAAGAGAGGGGAGGGAAGGAGGGAGGTAGTCCCCAAATTAACAAAATCAGAAATAAAAAGGAGACATACAACAGACACTGAGGAAATTCAAAGAATCACTAAATCATACTTCAAAAGGCCGGTAGTTCATAAAATTGGAAAATCTATATGAAATGGATGATTTTTCTAGACAGACACCAATTACCAAAGCTAAATCAAGATCAGGCAAATTATGTGAATAGTCCAATAAGCCCTAAATAAAAGCAGTACTTAAAAGTTTTCTAGCTGGGGGACACAGGGACTGAGGAGCAGCCAGGGGAAGGAGCCTTCCGGTTTCCATCTGTAGCAGGAGACCTCTGCCTGGGCCACCAGGGCTCCATAGCCAAATAGCACTGTAAGAAAGCTACCCTCCCAAGAGTGTGGAAAAGCCCGTAAGTTGGGGTAAGACGAGCAACACAGCTCAGCTGGACCCACCCAGAATCCTTGGGACACAGGAACTGAGGAACAGCTGGGGGAAGGAGCCTTCTGGTTTCCATCTGTGGTGGGAGACCACTGCCTGGGCCACCAGGGCTCTATAGCCAAATAGTGCTGGGAGAAAGCTAGCCTCCCAGGAGTGTGGGCAAGCCTGTCTGCTCAGAGGCACCACCTGGAATCCCCAGGACACAGGAACTGAGGATTAGCCTTCTGGTTCCTTTTGGCAGCCTGGGAACTGATCCTGTGACACAGGGCTCCATACCCAAATAGTGCCAGGAAAGAGCTGGTCTCCCAGGAGTGCCAACACACCTTCGAGCACAGGCAAGACCACCATTTCTGTTCAAATTCACTGGATCAAGAGGGACCCTTGCAGAGCCATCAGGAAACAGGAACCAAAGGACAGATGAGGACTAGATCCTTCTAGTTTCTGTCTGCACCCCAAAGCTGACCCTGTACCACACCTCTCCAAACAAAAATTCCTCTCAGAGAGAACTGGTCTTCAAGGAGTATTGACACCGAGGCTTGCAGGAAGGTCGAGCCACAGTCAGAGAGAGTATAACCAACTAACACCAGAGATAACCAGATGGCAAAAGGCAAGGGCAAGAATATAAGGAACAGAAACCAAGGCTACTTGGCATCATCAGAACCCAGTTCTCCCACCACAGCAAGCCCTGGATACCCCAACACACCAGAAAAGCAAGACTCAGATTTAAAATCACATCTCATGATGATGATAGAAGATTTTAAGAAAGAAAGAAATAACTTCCTTAAAGAAATACAAGAGAGGTAAACCTCAGCTTGGGCCACAGGGCCCCACAGCTAATCAGCGCCGGGACAAAGATCCCTCTCAGATCGCAAGAGTCAGGAGAGGGCCAAAGACACGCCCCACAGCTCACCAGGTACTGCCCCGAACCCGCGAGACACAGGGACGGAGGTAGGCGGGCCTAGAAACCCCCCTGGATCCTAAAAGCAGGCGGCTGTGGCAGGAAACTTCTGCCTGGGACATTAGGATTCCATAGACAAGCAGCTCCGGGAGAAAATCCTCTCTCCCAGGAACGCAGAAAAGCCCCTAGCAGGGGCAACGCGTCCCCAGAGCTCACTGACTCCGCCCGCTTCCCGCGGGCCACAGAGACTGAGGGTCAGCAGCTTCCGGCGACGGCTGGAAAGCTCAGCTTGGGCCACAGGGCTCCACAGCTCATCAGCGCCGGGACAAAGACTCTAACCAAGCAAGTGAAAGATCTGTATGACAAGAACTTCAAGTCTCTGAAGAAAGAATCGAAGAAGACCTCAGAAGGTGGAAAGATCTGCCATGCTCATGGATCAGAAGGATTAATAGAGTAAATATGGCCATCCTGCCAAAAGCAATCTACAAATTCAACGCAATCCCCATCAAAATTCCAACTCAATTCTTCATAGACTTAGAAAGAGCAATTCTCAAATTCATTTGGAACAACAAAAAACCCAGGATAGCAAAAGCTATCCTTAACAACAAAAGAACCTCTGGGGGAATCAGTATCCCTGATTTCAAGCTGTACTACAGAGCAGTAGTGATAAAAACTGCATGGTATTGGTACAGTGACAGGCAGGTAGATCAATGGAATAGAATTGAGGACCCAAAAATGAACCCACACACATATGGTC
>JAPYYD010006026.1:0-11528 GCA_028551405.1 Uromys caudimaculatus
ATTAGACAACAAAAGGAGGTCAAAGGGATACAAATTGGAAAGGAAGAAATCAAAATATCACTCTTTGCAGATGATATGATCGTATACCTAAGTGACCCGAAAACCTCCACCAGAGAACTGCTGCAGCTGATAAACAACTTCAGCAAAGTGGCCTGATATAAAATTAACTCTAACAAATCAGTAGCCTTCCTATACTCAAAGGATAAACAGGCTGAGAAAGAAATTAGGGAAATCACACCCTTCACAATTGTCACAAACAATATAAAGTATCTTGGTGTGACTCTAACCAAGCAAGTGAAAGATCTGTATGACAAGAACTTCAAGTCTCTGAAGAAAGCAATAGAAGAAGACCTCAGAAGGTGGAAAGATCTGCCATGCTCATGGATTCCCCTGCCCACCCACCCGCCCACCCACTCCCTTCTCATAAAGATGTAAACTATCCCAAACTCCTTTACTATAAGTTCTTTAAGCCACCCACTATTTGAAATGCAATTAAATTCTCATTGCTAATCAGGAAGCAGGGAGGGATGAATACCAGTGCTCAGCAGGTTCGTTGGTTTCCTTTTGGTTTTTACTTAGGTTGAGTTCTCAGCCCATATTCAGGGTGGCTCTTTCCTCCTCAGACTTACTGTGGCATGCGTGCACCCACATATATACACAAAAGGAATAATTTTTAAAAATAATGAAAAACTGTTGAATTCCATGTGTTGTGGAATACAGCTTTGTGGAGTGTAGTAACATCAATAGTAAAAATAACTAGTAAACTGTAGTGATGCTGAGCACTCCACAGTGTCTCATTCTCTGAGCCATGTTTAGTTGTGGCTCTCTGGGTTAATCACCCTCTACTGTAAAAAGAAGTTTCTCTGATGGAGTTTGAGAAATAAACTCATCTATGGGTATAACAATAAGTTATTAGGAGTTGAACTTATACTATGTCCCTATAGCAGAATAACAGTACTAGGTTCTCCCCTAGGGCCCAGAACCTGTCTACCCACAGGCTCTTGACCCAGATGCTGCTGCCAGGCATAGATTACATCTTGTGGAACAGACCTCCTTAATCCATTCAGAACATGGTTGCTTTATTCTCATGACACCCATCCTACTATTGTATCAGCAGGTCTTTATTTCTAGACTGGTCCTCATTGTAGTTGTCAGGGCTCACAGCTGAGTACGATTAATAACAACCTTTCTCCTCCTGCAATGTGCAGTGCCCCACCCAGCACTGGGAAAGCTAGCCGGTAGGGACAAAGCTTAGGTTCAATATCAGCTTGACCTCCCCATGTTCTGTGATTCGAGTATGTGCTGTCTTCAGCAATACGGTCTTACCATTAAGTTCTTTGATCTCTATATCACAGCCCCTCCTCTCTCCACTCAGGTATAGTTGGGGAAGAGGAGACAAAGATTGTAAGAGCTGGAGGTGGCACATGACTACAACAAGCAATGTCTTCCAGGTGCAACAGGGAAATTGCATATATGAACTACAATGGTTGTGACAACATGCATAAGACCTGTGCAGTCTCAAGCCAGACAAAAATCTCTGCACTGAGGGAAGGCGTGGTCATGAAATCCCACCCCAACTGATGAACTATTGGCAATTGATAGCTGACAGAAGGAGGTAAATTAGTTTTCTTTCAAGGTGGTTAGTTTTCCCAGGTAGGTCCACACACCCAAGATGACACCGGGAACACCAACTGGACTCGATGGGTGTATAAAAAGAGAACACAAACCTGAGTGTGTATGGATTGGGGTGAATCTGGGAGGAGTTTGGAGAAAGTAAATATGATCAAAATATTATGTATGGAATTCTCAAAGAATTAATAAAAACTTTCAAAGTAGCGATTCTCAAATAACCAAAGATTAATAAACTGTATGAAACCAAAACTACAGTTCCAACTTGGAGGTGATGAGAAAACTGTCTCCTTAGAGGAGACAAGCCTCCTTAGAAAGGAAATGTAAAATTATTTGATAGTATCAATCAAGGGAGAATGAAAACAGCAGCCCTTCTTCATGCAATAAGTGGTTTCAAGTTATTCAGACTTCCTTCAGGCAGCAGACATCAGGAAACACTGAAATGAGAACAGAGTAGCTCCAGAGAAAAACTCAATCCCGAATATATGGAAGCAATGTCACCAGGCAAATGATTTCAAAAGATGGTTGCAAAAGAATAAAATGCAAGAAAAAGAGATGGATTCTGGGGTTAAAATGGAAAGTAGGCAAAACAGACCTGCAGAAGAAACCTACCAGAGAATGATGCTGATTACAGGATAACACAAAACAAAAAAGCTGTTATTTATCCAGTTGACTCTGCCTTCAAATTTTGCATTTGAACCAATAGTGGTATGGATATCTGCTGAATATGCACTATGCAAATTAAAAAACACCCTTGAGATACACACATTATGAAAAGTAGGTATTTAAGACCAAAGAAATCATTTTTGAGATATGTTAAACTGCAAGACAACTGAGGTCATTCTGTGTACTGTCAGAAATACAAATAGCTTTGCAATATTAACAAGAGTATATGACATAAAGCAATGTTGGCAACTGGGCTGGCAGTAGAACGGAGCTCACATGAAGGGAATGATGTCTGTAAGCCTGTGAAGCTTAACCCTGATATGCAGCCTTAGTGAATGCTTCAGGCCACACCTGGGAGTCGAATTCTTTCCTCTGTGAATCCCCACTTCCAGCCCTTCAGTCAGTGGGTCTTGTAGCTTCCACTGCTGAAACAGATCCTGAACTCAAGTACCTTGTCTCCTCTCCCTGGCCATCACCCCAAAGTCATGATTACTTTTTTCTCTGACACAGTTTCCTCCAGGAAGAGCCCCTTGTCTAGCTTAACCCTATGACCAATTCCCCATGATTCATGAGACTAGCTTTCATAAAATGTAAATGCTATCAGACTTCCAATCATCTCTAGAATAATATCAAACGTCCTCTTATGGGCAGCATGTCACTCAGCCATCTAGTCCAATGCTTCATTCTCTAGCCAATGGCGCCCATTCAGGTACCAGAAATAGTTCAGCATGCTACCTTTCTGGAAGTTCCTGCTAGTTCCCTATTTGTCTCTTCTCTTCTCTTCTCTTCTCTTCTCTTCTCTTCTCTTCTCTTCTCTTCTCTTCTCTTCTCTTCTCTTCTCCCTTCCCTTCCTCTCCCCCTCCCTCCCTCCCTCCATCTGTCTCTCTGTCTGTCTCTCTCTCTCTCTCATTCTTCCCCTACCGTTTCTCCTCCCTCCCACTCTCTCTGCAGTATGCCCACATTGGTGTGCATGTTCCCACCCACGTGTATATTTTATGCGCATGTATATGAAGATCAGAGGTCAACACTAAGTGTCTTCTCTAGCTCTCTACCGAATTTTTTGAGACAGAGTCTCTCACTGAACCCGGAACTCATCCATTCAGTCAGTCTGGCTGGCCAACAAGCTCTAAGGACCTGCCTGCCTCCATCACACCCTACCCCTGGCACTGGGTAACAGATGGCTCCCTACAGTGCTCAGCTTTTACATGTGAATAGCTGTGAATCCATAACTAGAATCCTCATGCTTGCCTGGCTTGCACTTTACTGACTAAGACATCTCCCCAGCTCCTTTGCGGTTCCATCCTTGGCTCACACGTTAGATATGCTTCCCCTGATGACTCTAATCTCATAGAATTTCTATTGCAATGCCCCACTTGCTACCTTCGGAGCATTTTTCTCATTAGAAATGACATAGCTATGTATTGGCTCATCTACCATCTGTTTTTCTGCCCTCAATGAGACCATGGCCTTTCTGAAGGAGAACAAATGTTAGCTCCTCTTAGTTCTGAGTCCTGGCAGCCACAGTTCTTGAGTTATTGGAGGCACTGGATAAAAATTTGTGGAGTAAATGAGTGTGTGAATGAAAAGATGGAGAAAGCGCATATTCTAATAGAATCATTACACAATAGAGGAGTCATAGAAAGGAAACTGGTAAATATGGGTTGGGTTTTAGAGATGACACTGAGGAAATAGGAAAAGGATGCATGTTGGTCATCAGATATTGTGGTTACAGATGGATAAATGAATGACCACGGAATCAAAACAAAGGTAGAGAGTTTAGTTCTGAGTGTACTCCAGATGGTACAGCAGAGTAGGAGGAGGGTCACTTCAGAGCCCATTCCTTAGAAAAGGTATCCAGGATGCATGGAAATGCTGGGTGGCACTGCACTGCTCCTTCCCACAGATGCTGGAATGATCCCGCCATACATGAAGGGTTGGAGGGACAACCCAAGCTGTGGTTATCAGGTTGGTATGTGGCACCAGCGGTGAATCAGAAGAGGAACGAGCTGGGCTTTGTGCCAGGCTCTAAAGAAAGCCCAAGTTTGGCTCAGGAGACAAGGAAGAGGAACAATGCTGGACTCAGAGATGGGATTTTGAGTAATGCGTATGCAAACGTTAATTGCAGGCAGATTTGCTCTCCCTCTAAGAAAGCAGACAGTTGTGTAGGGTAAAGAGAAGTGGGAGTATCTAGAAAAATCAGCTACAAAGCTATCAGATGTAAGAGATCTAATAAGGCTACAGTTAAAATGTGACTTTTGGCCCTGGGTGTGAAGGTAGACACTGACATCCCAACCACCTGGGAGTCTGAGGCAGGACAGCCAGTCACTTGAATGTGAGACCAGTCTAACAACACAGCAAGACTTCCGATAAATAGGTAGGTAAATGATTGATAGATAGATAGATAGATAGATAGATAGATAGATAGATAGATAGATTCAGACAGACAGACAGACAGATAGACAGGCAGACAACCACAACTCTAAGATCCTATTTAAGGTTTTTTTAATGATATTATAATGATTCTTTAAAGACATTCACCTAAAATCTAAAATGATTATCTTTTGGGGTTAGAATCATAAGACATTTTTCTTTGAGCTTGCTTGAATATAGATGTTTTTGGTAATTCTGAGTAAAAGCTTAAAATTATTTAAAATTCTATATAGAACCTTCAGCTATCTTAGAAAAGCAGACTGTGATCAGATGCAATGTAAATGACCGGGCTTGACAGTCCCAGATGGATGTCTGAGGTCACTGTGACCAGAACAGATTGGACTTTTAAAATAATGCATTCCCCATACAAATTAAATTACAATCATATATTAATGGGGAAATTCAAAAGGAGAGCAGCAAGGAAAATAGAATAACCTATTCAATAAAAAACAGCTTAGGAGAAGTGGAAGTATCAATCAACCTGATGTTAAGTCACAAGTGAGAAAATTAGGTCAGAAACCAAGACTTGGTTAACCAAAAAATAATGAATGAAACATTGTTTCGCTTGTCCATGATGCCTACTTGGTCATCTGTATCTTAGGTTGGGTCTCTGGGTCCTGCCTGAAGAAGCTGGTAGGACTCAGAGCCCAACCCAAACTCTTCAGACTACATCCTTGCACCACAGGACAAAATATCTCCCTTCAAGATAAGCACTTTAGTAGGCCCCACCGTCTCCACTGTCATACTCTAAAGGAGAATGGGTACCAAGAGATAAATCTTGCTTCTGAAAAAAATAAAATAAAATTCTTCTTATTTTCTGGCTTAGCTATGTTTCTAGTACAAAGGATCTTTGCATCTCACTGAGGAAAACAACAGTGTCCTTATTCTTCTAACAGGACCATCACCAACCATAGCATAGCTGTGAATTCCAGACGAAAACCAAAGGGCAACAATCTCAAGGCTTGGGAAAGCAAGACAAAGCCAGCAGGATTTGAAGGGTAGTCAAATGTAGACCAATAGCCAGCATGAGGTGTGTTGAATTTGAAGATCTTGACCTTAAGGGTAGCCACCGTTGTGACTGTCACAGGGAACTAAGACAAGCATTCAAGGCATTTCCTGTATCTTATGGAGCCTGGGGAAGGACCTCAGGACAGCACAGTGTGCAGAAGGAGCAACCGTCTTGGCAAAGAAGAAAGCTAGGGAAGGGTACTCCTAAAGTCTGTTTGAGTCTCTGGAGGACCGGAAGCCTGGGTGGGGTACTGGAAGCAGCCAATGAGATCCAAATTCTCCTCTGCTGTCCCTGAGTTTGCAAATCTATCCAGGAAGAGCTACCCATTTGCTTCAGTGAATGCTGGTTACTCCATCTCTATAACATGGAGCTTCCTCCACAGGATAAACTGATTGTTGGGACAGTTTGACGACATTTGTTCATTCCGTCATTCAGTCAGCCAATGAACAGATGTCTCACATGTCTGTAAGGGCTAGACGCTCTAAAGGAAACAAACCCAGTAAGTAGCACTGCCCTCAAAGGGCTTGGATTCCCCTGATGGGGGATGGATATGTACCAGCCATCATCACAAAAGAAAAAAAATGTATTTATAGAGGATTTGGTGTTCATGATACATAGATGACTGACAACACAGGCTACAATCTCCTGGCAAGGGAGTTGTGATAAGAGATTGTGTAAATCAGGCTGGCCTGTGGGCATGTCGGTGGGGGGTTGTCTTCTGATAATCATTGGGGGGAAAATTCAGCCCAATGTGGATGGCACCAGTCCCTGGCTTTGGATCCTGAACTGTGCACTAAGCATGCATGCATCCATTGCTCTCTGCTCTCTACTGTATATATAATGTGGCTTTACTGTTTCAAATTCTCATGGCCTTGACTTTTCCCACTATGACGAACTAGAACCTGGAACTAGGAGCTAAAACGAACCCTTTCTCCTTCTTTCCTAAGCTGCTTTTGTCAGAATATCTTATCACATGAAACTGGGACATAACACAAGAAGAACATGGTGTCTGAGTCAAACATGGGTTTTATATCCTGAGTCCACCAGGACCAGAAAACCACAGGATTCATCTCAAAATGGTACAATAACATCTACCCTGTTATACCCATTGTGGGAATTTAAAAGATACCCTTTAATAACTTACTGTTAGATACTCTTCCAAGCAGGACAGACTCATGGCTTGTTTAATTATTGGAACGACCCTGTTAGGTAGCTCCTAATAATACTACCTTTACTGCATAGATGGGAAAATGGAACCTGGGGGTTTTAAGCAACTTGTCCAAGGTCACCCAGAAGCCAGTGATGAACACAGATTCAATCTCATGTAGCAGCAATTTGAGCCTCCGCTTTTAACTGCCAGATTATGCTGAATCAATAATCTTAAAGGACAAGCGTGCTACTCAAGGCACAGTGCACACTCAACAAATGGCAGGCATCATACGATTGCTATGGTTACTGCAGATGCTGTAGCTTCACTAGGAGCCACAAGAGAGAAACAAGAGACAGACACAGCCCTGAATAGATTTTTTGAGACTGTAATACGATTACAATATCTCCCCCTTCCCTTTCCTTCCTCCAGACACTCCCATAATGCCACTCTTGCTCTCTTTCAAAAGCATGGTCTGTTTTTACATTAATTATTACATGCATGTATGCATATATGCATATATGTTCATAAATATAACCTGCTCAGTTTGTATGGTGTTACTTGTATAATATTTTCAGGGATGACTAGTTGGTATTAGATAACCTATTGGTGTGCTCCACTCTCAGGAGGACTATTTCTCTTGTTCTCAGGATTCCTTAGTTGCCTGTAGTTCTTTGTGTGGAGTTAAGCGTGCAGACCTGAAGAAACCTTCAGAAATTGAATTCATGTGTATACACTAGGCTAATCCATCTCCCTACTCTCTTTTTTTCATATGTGGTTTACATGTATGTGTGCACACATGTGTTCAAATGTGTGGGAGCACAACATGTATATGCAGGAGTGCCTAGATGTATGTAGAGGAGCATGCTGACTTCAGTTGCTCTCCACCTTGTGGACTGAGCAGGATCTCTTGATTTAACCCAGAGGTTGCCTGTACAGCTAGTCCAGCTATCCAGCTTGCTCGGGGACCTTCTGTTTCCACCTTCCAGGAGCTAAAATTACAAGTGGGTGACCAATCCCACCCTACATCTCCATGGGTTCTGGGCATCCCAACCCTGCTTGCATGGCCAGCACTTAACTACTGAGCCATCTTCCTCAACCCCTATCCATTTCTTTTTGGAAAAAGAAAAACATAATCATTCATCCGTTCATTCACTCATTCACCAGATGGTGAGTCCGGGCTGTCACGTGTCAGCTGAAGCTGCCCATCGGTGTGGATTTCCCAGTGGGAAGGAGAGGTGACCATGAGAGACAGGACCCAGCCACTCACTAAATACCCCTGCAGCTGTTGTCCTTGAAGATAATGGGAAGGGCCTCGAACAAAACTCTCTGCAGTATTTCTAATCAAATAGTTTCAGAGGCACTAAACTGTATACAGAAGGAGAGGAAAGGAATATTTTTTAAAAAAATGAGAACTCTATCATAAAAAAAAGTTAAAGAATATGGACAAAACATAGAAGTCAACCATGGCTCACACTTAGCAAGCTCACAGAATGCCCTGTTCTGTTACTAAAGGTGAAAGTCTACACCAGTTAGAAGCCAAGGGTTTAGACTGCTATGGTTCCTAAGTGGAAGGGTGGCTCAAGAATCCTGCCAAATAGGAAAGGAAGAAGTACATGTATTCTGGCCTGTTAGGTTTATGGGAACACGCTGTAAGTTCCTGTATAAATACACAAACTTTATGTGGTCCTAAGAGAACGCTTTCACCAAGCTATCATCCACATCAGAATACTGCAAAAAGCTGCCCGCTCCCAGAATGGCGTGATACCCAAACACATGTTAGATGATATGCCTAGTTTCTGAACAGGCATATTACCTCAGATGGAACTCCAGAACCACGTGTTCTGAGCATCTGTAAACCCTTTCAGGTGCAAAGCTTTCCCACTGCAACTGGAGTCGGACAAAGGGGTTTATGTAGCTAGAGTACTTGAGGGTGTAAAATCTAGGAAAACAAAACAGTTTCCCATGAAGCTTGTTGCAAGACCTCTGGAGTATTAGAATAGAGCCCAAGTCTCCCTCAGTGATGCTGAAGACCTTCCTCTGTGAACATCACTAAAACAAAAGGTATCTGTGTATCTTTCAAGGGACTCTTAAAATGATATGTTGGAATCAAAGACATTTAGAAGTAAGATCTCTTAAAGGTAGCATCTATACTGTATTTGCATATGTGCTTAAACATATCCACATATTGAAAAGCCGGTATGCAGTGATAGGGAATTCATAATCAGAAACCATCAGAATTCAAATTCATGAAGCTCGCTCTTTCTTATCCTCTTACTCTCTTACCCTTCTCTCTCCATCCCCCCCCCCAGGTGTTCCTGGCCGGCTTCTCCTCTCTCCTCTCTTCCCTCCCTCCCCCTCCCTCCCCTCCCCTCCCTCCCTCTCCCTCCTTCCCCCCCCCTGCCTTTCTCTATTTTACTCCATCCTCAACTCCCCTCCCCATGCCCTAAATAAATTCTATTCTATACAAAAAAATTCACAAGGTTTTTAATTTAAAGATCTCAACATTCTGAACAAAATATGAGACATCCTTATGGGAAGGATATTTAAATAATCAGAAACCTTCAGAGTTAAAATACATCTAGTTTCAAGTTAAAGGATCTCAAAGTTCTGAACCAAACATAAAATGACACTGAAAGTAACATAGCCATAGGCTAAAATTCCAGACTTTTGTCCTCGTCTTTGCCATTATTTCAGCTCAATAAAATAGATAACACGAATGAATACTTTTCTTTTTATGGTCCCTATTATAATCAGAACAAGTAATGTTTTTCAAATATGGACCTAGAGAAAGGTAAATAGAAATCAAAATTAAAATTAGAATTCAGAGGCTGGAGAGATAGTTCGTTGGTTTAGAGCTTGTATTTCTCTTACAAAGAACACAAGTTTGGTTCTTGACACCAACATTGGGCAGCTCACAACTACCTGCAATTCCAGCTCTGAGGATCTGCTGCCCTCTTCTGGCCTCCTTGGGCAACTGCACCCACAATTGCTCATTTCTTCTAGTGTATATACACATACTTTAAAATAAACACATATTTTTAAAAAGAGAATTCAGTGATAGAAGACAGACATCTTAGTGTCAGAGATCAGCACAGAGAGAGAGAGAGAGTGAGAGAGAGAGAGAGAGAGAGAGAGAGAGAGAGAGAGAGAGAGATGCTAACACAGCTTTCTCCCAAGTGCCTGTTTCTGAGCTGTGGGAAAGGCTTTTCAAGAAGGATGATGTCAAAGAGACAGACAGCTCCTAGGAAGGAGTCCACCCCCTGAGTGCCCTCTCTAGATCAGATGGAAAAGAGTCTTTAAGTGAAAAGGATGAAGGAAGACAGTGTGGGAGACACTATCAGGCACTAATAAAAGCCCTGTCCACAGGGAAACCCTGCTCTCCGCAGCTTTCTAGCCTGAAAAAGACTGCTATGAGCAGATTCCATAATTTAAAAAACAAAAATAAAAAATAAACAACAAACAACAAAAAGGGGGGGGGGGATCTCCTTTTCCAGACTTAAAATTTTAAATAGTAGAGAAGTACAGAAGATTTAGAACCCAACAAACTGCATTTACTTTACTCGTGCTTATGGTGACAAAGAAAGTCATAAAAGATGAGTCCCAGGGACAGCTGCACACACAGACTCATAGCAGTCGCCACAGCAGGCACAGACCCATGCAAGCCCAAGCCAGACCCAGCATGGAAGATGGAGGCAAACACAAAATCCTACCCTTAGCCACAGAGCTTTGGGCATTCTTAGTGCTTGGAGACGGAGAGTCGGTTTTCGCAGAGGGTGGAGTTCCTGAACTGACCATGCTTCGGTAAAAGCCACACATCCAAGAATATTTCAACAGCACAAACTGGTCTTGATGATGTTTGTTTTGTTTGGTTGGTTTTTAAAAGCATACAGTTGGGTGGACAGGGAAGGGAGCACAGATCTGGGAGGAGATGGGAGCGTGTGGATATGACTAAAATACATTGTACTAAATTCTCGAGAAACCAATCAAAAATAAAGATAACGAGGTTCACAGATGCTGGAGATGTAGCTTAGTCAGCAGCTTGTCCTAGTGGGCATGAAACCCTGTCTTCAGTCTCCACACTCTGTGAACCAGAGGATGATGGATGGACATGTGCAACCCCTCGCTCAGGGGGGGGTAGAATCGGGGCGTTCAGAAGCCCAAAGCTATCCGCACCTACCTGAAAAGCTCGAGGTCATTCTGGGATATATATCCTGCCTCAAAATGTATTCATAAAAAAAACATCATAGGTCTTTTTAAAAGCCAGCCACCTAGGTTCATTTCTGGCTATGTGACCAGAAACAAGCTATTTGCCCTCTTTCCAGTCTGTTTCCAGTGTATGTGTGTGTGAGTGTGTGTGTGTATGTGTGTGTGAGTGTGTGTGAGTGTGTGTGAGTGTGTGTGTGTGTGTGTGTGTGTGAGTGTGTATGTATATGTGTGTGTGAGTGTGGGTATGTGTGTGTGAGTGTGTGTGTATGTGTGTGTATGTGTGTGAGTGTGTGTGTGAGTGTATATATGTGTGTGTGTGAGTGTGTGTGTGTGAGTGTGTGTGTGAGTGTGTGTGTGAGTGTGTATATGTGTGTGTGAGTGTGTGTGTGTGAGTGTGTGTGTGTGTGTGAGAGTGTGTGTGTATATGTGTGTGTGAGT
>JAPYYD010006027.1:0-11527 GCA_028551405.1 Uromys caudimaculatus
ATAGCAAATAAACATGAGCTGATTTAGTCTGTGGCAGAATGTAGTACCCAGGAAGAAAGGGTCCTGCCTCTTTCCAAAGCAACTATCACTCCCTCTATATAGGCTGCAGGATTCAAGCACTGTTGCCCCCTGAATGGCTCAGCTGCCCCCTCTGCTGTTCAGTTCGTGTTCTGCATGCCAGCTAAGGTCAAATTAGAAGAGACCTGTCTGGGAGGATGACTGGTTACAGACTCCTCCCACACATGGAGGGAAGTGACAAGGGGACAGAGTCATGAGATATCTCTCACACACTCTATCTTTCTCTGTCTTTTTCTGTTTGTTTCTGTCTCTCTTTCATACATCCATACAGAGAAGGAGAGAGAGAGGGGAGTGGGGACTGGGTATAATGGTAAATCCCTGTAATCTCAGCCCTAAGACAGGAGGACAATGAGTTTAAGGCTAGCCTGGGCTACATAAAGGGAACTCTCTCTCTCTCTCTCTCTCTCTCTCTCTCTCTCTCTCTCTTTCTCTCTCTCTCTCTCTCTGTGTGTGTGTGTGTGTGTGTGTGTGTGTATGTTCAAACCCCACAGTGGTGCAGTGTCACTATTGCACAGATTGAAGTCTTCCTCCCTCCAATTGTATCTGGTGTGAGCAGGAACGATGTGCCCAGACCTGAGGGTGAGTATAACTCCATTTTCTTTACATCTACCTCTGCAGTGAAATATTTGTTAATTCTCCTTGTGAATCTGAAATTCCTACAGTTTAAATACAGCTCTTTCCTGGCCAGGAGGAATAAGATCTGCATTCACTCAAATGGCCTTTTCCAGCATGAAAATCTCTTGAGCCCAGTGGCAGAAAACCGAGTTATTAAAAAGAATCTTTTAGGGGTTGGAGAAATGACTCAGCAGAGAAGAGCACTGGATGCTCTTCAAGAGGATGAGGGTTCAATTCCCACCACTGGATTGTCAGATCCCAACCAACTATAACTCCAGTTCCCGGGGATCTGGATCATCTTCAGGCCTCCTTGGCACTAGGTACTTGGTGCATAGATTTATGAGCAGTCAAAACACCCACACTCAGAAATAATAATTATTATAATGGAAACAAAGAAATTTGAAAAAATATTAATGTTTAAAGTCAGTATAATGCAGGAAGTTACAAAATGGGAAAACAAGCCAGCATGTGAAAGGACACACCTGTCACCTTGCATGTAATTCCACTATTCAGTCTGACAGGGAGGGATTGTGAGTTCAAATCAAGCACCTGGACCTTGAGTCATCAGGCCCCAGAAGAGATTGCTTAGGGGAAAGTGCTTCTGGCACAACTGTAGGGACCTGACTTTGGATTCCCAGCTCCCATGTAAGAAGCTGATCGTGGTCACATGACTTTATTAACCCAGTGCTGGTGGTGGATCCCAGAGACTCCCTGTCTAGCCAGCTTATCTGAAATGGTGGACGCTGGATTCAATAAGAGACACTGCCTCAAAAATAAGAAAGTACATAAATAAATATACGTAACTAGCTGAAAGAGACTCTGACATCTCAACAGCCCTCTGCCCTCCACATGTAACCTGAGAGGACATACACATGTATAACACACATGTCCAGTGTCCCAGCTTCACTGCTGTGATAAGTATCCTGACAAAAGCAGCTTGGAGGACAAAGGAGTTTATCCTGCTCACAGCTCAGAGGTCATCCTGCAGAAACACTTAAGGGGTAACTTCAGCAAGTGTTATAGGTATGTGGTGAGTCTCAGTGTAATGGCCTTGAAAAAAAACAAAGGAATGTTGCTCTTTGCTCAGAGTGAAGCTAACTTATCTTCAAGGGAGAAAATTTAGTCAGGAGTTGTCAACTTATTTCTAGTTGAGTGCGACAGTAGCAATTAATATCCTTTTTTTTTTTTTTTTTTTTGGTTTTTCAAGACAGAGTTTCTCTGTGTAGCCCTGACTGTCCTGGAGCTCACGCTGTAGACCAGGCTGGCCTCAAACTCAGAAATTCACCTGCCTCGGCCTCCCAGTTCTGGGATTAAAGGCGTGCGCCACCATTGCCAGGCTGAAACAATTAATATTCAATGTGTGATTTCTGAGATTAGGTTATGTGTGCTATTTTGACTGAAGTCAACTTTCCTTTTTCATTTCAAAGGAGAATAATTAATGGCCTATAAAACTGTAAGAGTTAATCTGTCAGAAATAATTTCCAATTGCATAATTGTTTTACAAAGTGATTTAAATTATTTAATTATATTTATAATGTGAAAGTACATGATGATGATAATATTGGCTTCTAAAGTTTTAGCCTTAAAAAATAGCATTTTAATTATTGTAGAAGTGTCTACAAGTAATTTCATGATTTATTAATTCTGTATTTAATTTTGACATGTTTCTCATAATTAACCATTTATAAAATACTGTGATAGTATCCCACAATACATACATATTTTTGTGCACATGAATTCCTATAAATTAGTTTACTAGATAAAATTTTATGCACAATTAATACTTTGGTACTTGTTGGTAAATGGTTCATTACAAGTACCGTATTGATTTGTACTGTTATATGGAACATTTCTGTAAAATTTTCTAACAATTAAATTTTTTTTTTTTAAAAGGATCTGGTATTGGTTGAGTCCTTAGTGCATGAAGAAAGCCCTTATCAGACAGATTTTGCAAAGTCAAAGGTAGAGGTTTGAGGACAGTTCCCAACGCAGGAACACCAAGGATTGCCACCAGAAGTCAGAAGAGGATATGGCAGGAATTCTCCCTGGTGGCACACACCTTTCGTCCCAGGACACAGGAAGCAGAGGCAACTGATCTTTGAGTTCAAGGCTAGCCTAGTCTACAGAGTGAGTTTCAGGACAGCTACAGCTATACAGAGAAACCTTGTATTGAAAAAACAGAGAGGAAGAGGGAGAGGGAGGGGGGAGGAAGGGAGGGGCAGAGAGGGAGAGGGAGAGGGAGAGGGAGAGGGAGAGGGAGAGGGAGAGGGAGAGGGAGAGGTGGCTCAGGGATGAGTATTCTTGAGGATCCTGAATTTGAAGCCAGCCAGGTCTACAGAGGGAGTCCAGGACAGCCACCACTGCCCTGCCTACACCTAAGCAGTGAGTTTTGGTAGTGCTGTCTGTCTGAAGAGAATCATAGTTCTTCAACCCCCTGCAGCACACACAGTAAAGAGAGGGGTAAGGTGACAACACATTGGCACCAGAAAGAGTCTTCAATGCCCAGCTTCCTGGACAGTCCAAGTTTCGAGCTAAACTCAGTACCTCAGCCACAGGACACAACCTTCTTCCCTTCAGGAGTTCACTGGGCAGGATTGGGCTGCAGTGCTTTGGAAGCCAGGCTCAGCAGGTTGGGGCTGCCTCCCCTCTCCCTCCAGGGGATTCCTGCAGAGGAATGTGGAAGGAAGTGTTCCCTGGCCTCACTCCACACAAGCCTAACCCAGCCTGCTCCTCCATGCTCTCTCCCCACCCTACCTTCTAGAAGGCCGTTTTCTGGCTTCTATATCCCTAAGAGTCCCACGCTTAACCAAGTTCTGGTCTCCCAGGAAGGCAGGTCACAGGCCCAGAATAGGATCGTGGGAGCTTTCCAGTTCATGTCTTCAGTGCCCCCCGAGGTCCCAGGAAACTGAAGAAGGCCTAAGTGTTCATTCACATCTTGGAGGCTCCATCCTCCCAGCAGGGGGTCAGTGCAGTCAGTCACCCCTGGAAGAAGCTGGAAGTGTTTCCTTAGGCTCTGAACTTGTCTCCATCACCACTCAGCAGCCATTGAAGCTTAGTGCCTGGGTTTTCCCCATTGCTATAGAGGTGCATGGCTGTCCTCTCTGCCCAGGCATGGTTGGAAGATGGCTCAGAGTCTGTGCAGTTTAGTCCTCAGTCTCTTCCAGGCACAGAAGTGCTTCTGTAGGATGGCGGAGGGAGCTGTCCAGTCAAGATTGGCAGTCTACTAACAATGATCTCTACATTCACTACAGGCATCCCCAATTCTTAAAATTGTCAACAGCCTTGATTGAGTGTGGGACAGAGATTATGGATCCAGCATAGCTCTCATGACAAAAGGACAGGGGCTGCAGTATATAAAAACAATACATCGGGGTTGGAGGGATGGCTCAGCAGTTAAGAACACTGTCTGCTCTTGGATAGGTCCTGAGTTCAATTCCAGGCAACCTCATGGTGGCTCACATCATTTGTAATGGGATCCAAGGCCCTCTTCTGGTGTGTCTGAGGACAGCTATAGTGTACTTGTCATATATATCAAAGAAATAAATAAAATCTTTTTTAAAAAAAATAAAATAAAAAATAAATTAAATCAAAGGTCAAGAGACACGATGAGATAGGCAGTCATTCCAGGGTCCTGGGCTTGGTCCAAGAGCTTTGTGTGTGAGGTAGCTCAAAGGGTTGCACAGGCTGTCCCTTGTGTCTGGCCTGCAGGACCCTCAGGCCTGAGGCTGTAGGGAGGAGGTGGCTCTGTGGGAGTTGGCATCAGAACAACCTGCAGGGAAAAAGAGACAGGTTTTATTTTGGGTCTAGGTAGAGAATTACAAGTATGGTTGGGAACAGCCCTCCCCAGTCAATTATCCTCAACCCCCAGTCCATTATAAAGACATGGTGGACAGCCAGCTAAGAAACAGGTTAGGTATTTTACAGAAAGACCCACCTGACTGTAGGGTGGTGGTGGATCCAAGGGGGTGACACACATGCTCTCTAGAGGAGCAATGGAGGGCGGTTCTGGAGGTGTCTGATTGTCTGCTATTGTTACATCATGCTGCAGTTCTCTGCACTTGGGACACAAGCACCTCGCTAGGCCACAGATGTACAAAAGCAGTAAAATGAAGCATAAATAGATGAACACGAAGATCCTAGGGAGGGGGGGAAGTTTTGTCCTAAGAGCCGAGGTCATGCTCCCTTGCCGTGCCTCCCCCATCACCCACCCCCACCCTGTGTCGGGTGGACCCAGCTGTCATAAAAGATGTCCCGAAGTGGTGACCCTGGGCTTACCAGATGGGGTCCTTTGCAGGATCCCAGACTTTTCTTTCTGGACAGCATTTATTGTCACAGCATGTGAATCCTTTGGGGCAGTTTCTAGAAAGGACAAACAGGAATGGGGAGATGCTGATGACATCAAAGTGTTGAACCAAGAGGTCTCTGCTTCCCTAGACACTCAGACCCTCAGGCTGCGAGCCACCCTTAGTGGGTGTGGGGTACAGATCAATCCTTGGTTCACTGGACTTGGATCTGAGTTCAGAGTACATCAGGGCAGTATGTCATTGTACTTCAGGGAGAGTGGTCCTGATGCTGATCTTACATGGGAGGCATGAGTGGGACATTGCTCATTTGACTCCCGCTCCCCCACCCCAGCTATAAAAGGTTGGGGTTTAGCAGCAGTTACAAACCTGCAGACACCCAGGTTGGGTAAGGTGAAAGAGGCTGTGGTTTCAGCAAATGTGATATGAAATAGGTCCTTGTTCCTTTATCCAGGGCAGAATCTGAGCACATACATTCATCCCCCTTGCCTTTAATGACAATTATTGACAAAGTCCCATACTTACAAGACATCACATGTGTTTACAGCCTGTGGAAGGAAAAAGACAAGATGTCAGAGCTCAGAGCCTGGGAGTTGGGTCTCAGGTGTTAGAGTTGTTGTCTAGCAGGGCCATAAATTAGGTAGCCGTGTGTAAACCAGTGGTGCACGTCCATCAGGACTGAACTCAAGAGGAGGAAGAATGATTCAAGGCTACATAGTCAGTTTGAGGCCACACTGGGAACGAGTAACTATGTCTCAAAAAGGAACTGGAGGCTAGTTTAGACTTTGTTTCAGACAGTGGGTCTCAGAGTCTCCCTCCCTCCAACTACCATGTCCAGGGTCAACAAATGGAGCCTTCCTCTGCCTCCCCAAGTGCTGGGATTAAAGGCATGAATTACCAAGCAAGCTCCTTCACCCTGTTTTATTGAGACAGGCAGGGTCTCACTGTGTTGCCCTGGTAGCCTGGAATTCAGAGATCTACCTGCTTCTGCCTCCAGAACACTGGATTAAAGATGTGGACCACTACACCTGGCTCCCTCACACACACACACAATTGGAGATTGGCTAGGAAGCCACCTTTAGTGGATGCTCAGATTCAGAGCACCTCCCAGAAAGCATCCTTAGCCTTCCACTGCCTGTTCACCATGACCTAGTGTCATTGGTAGAGACATTTCTGGGACATCACTAAACATACTCAAGTTCTATTCATTCTCAGGTCCCTGCTGGAAACCCCCTGCCCTTTTTCCTTCAGTATTTTGAGGCTCCCAAGGTCTCCATACACAATTCCTTCCTGTTGATAACAGTACTGTCTAAGCTCTTAGTTAGGACTCTCTTCCCCCAGGTATCAAGGCCTTGCCCTCTCTGCCTACTTCACTTAAAGCCATTGCCAGGTGTGGGGACTCACAGTTTAATCTCAGGACTTCACAGTTCCTGGGGCAGCCAGAACTAGACCCTCTCTCAACAAATAAAGAATAGGAAGCCAGCTTTTGGCTTTGCAAAGATCCTTACAATAGCATTTCCTTTGCTAAAGGAAAGACAAAAGGACAGGTCACAGTCCCAGCTGGGATCATTCCCTCTCCATGCTCACAGTAGCTCTGCTCTTTGGTGAGGATGGGGACAGTAAGCTAAACACAGAAGAAGCCCAGGAATTCAGAATTCAGTCTCTGTCCCTCTCCCTCTCCCTCTTCCTCTCACTCTCCCTCTTCCTCTCACTCTCCCTCTCCCTCTCCTTTTCTCTCTCCCTCCTCCCTTCTCTCTCTCCATTCTTTCACATATCACACTCTTGCCTTGGACCATATTGTTTTTCCAGGCGGGGTTTCTCTGTGGATCCCTGGCTGTCCTGGAACTGGCTCTGTAGACCAGGCTGGCCTAAAACTCAGATCCACCTGCTTCTGCATCCTGAGAGCTGGGATTAAAGGTGTGAGCTGCTAACTTCACAGGGCTCCTATAATAACTACATTTAAGCAGCCATTGAGGCAGGTAAGGTGGACACCTGCCTTTAATTCCACTGCTGAGATACCAAAGCAGATATCTGTGGAATTCAAGGTCACTATAATCTATACAGTGAGCCTTATGTCAATCAATCAATCAATCAATCAATCAATCAATCAATCAATAAATAAAGGCTAACAGGTTTGCTAAACTCTACCAGGATTATTCCCTGTTCCATTTTAACCAGGTTTTCTGATCAGGATGATTGGGAACCTGAGTTTTAGTAAACATGGATTGATTAAATCTGATTGGGTGGATTGACAAGGACTCGACCTGGGGCCTCAGACAGGAGTCAACAAAGGATGCAGAGCTCCCAGATTGGAAGTATCTTGAACCTAAATTCACACATGCATGGCCTTGGATGGAGAACTACAGGTTCCCAACAGCCAGTGTACACTGCTCTGGGGAGCAGACTTGAGACTTCACTCATCCCTGCCCCCATAGTAGATTCTCAACCAAGATTGTAAATTTAATCTCTGAGTTGATTTGAGGCCAGGCTGGACTACAGAGCTCTAGGAGAGCCAGAGCTAGAGAAACACTGTCTTGAAAAGGAACAAACAAACGAAAAGATGGTTTTAAACAAAGGCTTGTTCTTATCACCTCTGAGGAAAACCTGCCAACTGAAGACACTTAAAGTTTGTACAAAAACAAGAGCTCAAATCCTGCCTCCCTGGGTCACAGAATGAGGTCACCCAGACCAAGTAGCAAGTTCTACTCAGAGAACAATTTCTAAGTGATCAGAGAAGTGAGAGAACCTCCACTTCCCTGGTACACAAACAGATAAGTCCCAGAGAGGGCCAATCTACACCCTGGGGTCACCAGCCCTGGAGGAACAGGGAAGGGGAGATGCCCAACCCAGACCAGCAGGACCTCAGGTTCCTCACCTGACTCAGTGCTTAATGAGACTTGACAAGACTAAACGGGGGTCAGGGACCCTATTCAGGGCTGTGGTTCGGCCTGTTCCCAGTTAGCCAAGACTAGGTGTCAAGGTTTCCCCATGGCCTCCCTGCCAGGTCCCTGCCTGGTTTTTCCCAAATACAACAGAAAGAAAGTTATCAAATGCCTGTGGTTAAGGATTCCTGACAAGGCAGGGCCTGGGCTCTGAGGAGATCCTCTGCCCCATAGTTCCTCCATAGTCACAGGTGTCTTGCTTACCTCCTTGGTGCTTACTTCTTGGAGACTGGAAAGCAGGCCAAAGAGCATGGTGAGTGTGCCCGGGATCCAGGGGTCCTGCATCCTGGCAAGGGGGCCACTGAGCTTCTGTGAGAGACAAGGCAAGACCTTTCCAACGTCTCTCCACCTAAGGGGTCCAGCCTCACGATAGGGTGGGAGTTAACACACTAGAAGTGGAGAGGAGCTGGCCTAGCTTGAGTTTAAGGAACTGGGAATTGGAAGGTTAGAAGAGATTGATTTACCAACTTTCTCAGTTGGATGGAGCAGAGCACTCTGGAAGTTCCCAATGCTGGACTGCCCTTAAATAGTGGTTGGAGCAGGGCGTGGTGACACAACCTTTAATCCTATCACTGAGGAGAAGCAAATCTCTGAGTTCAAAGCTAGTATGATTTAATTATGAGATCCTGGCCAGCCCGGATTTAAAAAAACAAACAAACAAACAAACAAACAAACAAAAAACCCAGATGGTGATAGCACAAGCCTTTAAATCCTAGCACTCAGGAGACAGAGACGCATGGATCGCTGAGTCTAGCCTGGTCTACAGATGAGTTCTAGGACAGCGAAGACTACACAGGGAAACCCTGTGAGGGTCAGAAGGCTCCACATTCTGGGGAGATGACTCAGATGTTAGGAGCAGTTGTCCTTGGACCTGGATTCCGTTTTCACCCCCTATGTACAAGATGGCTCATAAGCATCTGAGCTCTAGCTCTAGATGGGACCCTCTCCTGAGCTCTGGGGGCACCAGGTGTGCACACGGTGCACATACATGTGTGCAATAAATACTCATACACATAAGAAATGAAAGAAATAAATCTTAAACCAAACCAAAATAAAACAAACCAGCAAGGCGAGGCTGGTGATTCGGTGGGTAATTGTTTACTGCCAAACCTGAAAACCTGAATTTTGTTTTGATTTCTTTGTTGGTTTTGTATTTTGAGGCAGAGTTTCTCCACCTACCACTGGCTGTCCTGAGACTCACTTCATAGACCAGGCTATCTTCCAGCTCCCAGGGATCCCCTGCCCCTGCCTCCTGAATACAGTGATAAAGGCCTGGGCCACCACATCCAGGATTTGATCCCTGGGTCCTGTGGGTCTTCTACATAGTGGGAGGAAAAAGTCCTGCACTTGCCTGCACACACACACGCACACACACACACGTGCATGCAGAGAGAGAGAGAGAGAGAGAGAGAGAGAGAGAGAGAGACTCTGTGTGCGTGTGTGTGTGCGTGAGCGTGTGTAAATGAATAAATATATTTAAAATATCTTTTGATATTGTTTTAGTTTTTCAACACAGGTTTCTCTGTGCAGCCCTGGCTATCCTGGAACTCACTCTGTAGACCAGGCTGGCCTACAACTCAAGAGCTCCACTTCCTTTTGCACCCAGAATACTGGGATTAAAAGTGTGTGCCTCTATGATCTGACATAAAATCCAACTAAAATCCATTTTTTTGTTTGTTTTTTGAAACATGGTTTCTCTGTGTATCCCTGGCTGTCCTGGAACTCACTCTGTAGACCAGGCTGGCCTTGACTGAGAAATCTGCCTGCTTCTGCCTCCCAAGTGCTGGGATTAAAGGCGTGCTCGACCACTGCCTAGCTAAGAGTTTTAAATTTAAGCCAAGGGGTGGTGACTCACAGCTTTTATTTATTTATTTATTTTGAGATAGGGTTTCTCTGTGTAGCAGTGGCTGTCCTGGAACTCTCTCTGTAGAACAGGCTGGCCTCGAACTCAGTTATCTGCCTGCCTCTGCCTCCCAAGAGCTGGAATTAAAAGCCTGCAGCACCACTGCCTGGCAGTGACACACAGCTTTAACCCCAGATCTCAGGAGGCAGAAGCAGGCAGATCTCTGAGTTGAAGGCCAGCCTGGTGTGCAGAGAGAGTTCCAGGACAACCAAGACCACTCAGAGTAAACGTGGGTGGACATACACATGCCTGACACACATGTCCAGTGTCCCAGCTTCACTGCTATGATAAGTATCCTGACAAAAACCACCTTGGAGGACAAAGGACTTGATCCTGCTCACAGCTCAGAGGTCATCCTGCAGGGAGGTGGCAGTAGCAGGAGCTTTGTAGCAGCTGCTCCCATTCTCAGCCAAGGGCAGGGAGGAAGGATTGCAGGGACAGAATGGAATGTCCACAGACATGCTCAGTCTGAGGGCTGGGTGCCTGAGCATCCCCATCTGCTTCCTGGAGCAATCCTGCACAGCTGCTGCTCTTCTGCCAACCACTGAAGCCAGAAGAAGCAGGTAACAACATCACTGAAGGATCCAGGAGAGGCAGCCACAGGGAGGATGAACTGTCCAGAGAGAGTGAAGGGCAAGGAAGCAGAAGGCAAAACTTGCCTTCTTTCAGCTCCTTTTATCTGGGCTGCTATGGGAAGGTGCCACTCACATTTAGGGTGGGACTTCACACTCCAGTTAATACAAGAGAATTATTCGCACAATCCCACCCATGGGCTAGCAGGATGTAAACATCCTCACTGAGGCTCTTCCCTGTGATTCTAGGCAATATGAAGTCGACAAAACTAACAAAAAATTAAACACACAACACCCACACATACAACATACACAACACATGCATATACACAAACATATACATACAAAATACACACATATACATACATAGTCCCAAGCTCCATTTGCCCAGATTCTCCCACAGTTATACTCTTTTGTGGTGACTAAAGGTTACTTGTTGCATAAAATACAAAAATCAGGAAACTACGTGGGTACAAACTATCTATAATTCTACTTTATTTTCTATCATATAGCTTTCCTGCTACACACATCCTTACTCTTTTTGTATTTGTGTGAGTTGTGTTTGTTTCTTTGTTTGAGGAAGGGTCTCACTATGGAGCCCTGGCTGGCCTGGAACCTACCATGTAGACAGTGTTGGCCTTGAACTCACAGCGATCCACTTGCTTTCCCTTCCTAAGTGCTGGAATTGAAGGCATGTACCACCAGGCCAGGTTCACACCTGGAAACTTATGTAACCACTGCTGCAATTAAAATACACGGTGACAGGATGGTTCAGCATAGAGAGTGAGTTAAATGATGGTCAGGGCTACACACACACACACACACACACACACACACACACACACACACACACGATTCACAGCTCTCACACTTCCTCCAAGCTCTCTCTGGTACACACACTGCACCTCTTAGTAATATTTCCACCTCTGTCTCTTGGAGGAGTCTGAAGCCCAGTTCTCCCAGGTGTCATTGATAATCAGGCAAGGCCACATTCCACCCTTGTTTCTGTGGAATGAAGAGAAGTCAGCATCACTAGGGATGGGGGAAAGGAAGGCAGGATTTTATGGTCCACTAGCACAGGAAAGCGCTGTATTACAGAGGGATAAAGAAGATTCC